>PITA01003578.1:0-137232 GCA_004023965.1 Spilogale gracilis
TTTTTTTTTAAAGATTTTATTTATTTATTTGACAGAGAGAAACACAGCGAGAGAGGGAACACAAGCAGGGGGAGTGAGAGAGGGAGAAGCAGGCCTCCAGCCGAGCTGAGAGCCCGACGTGGGGCTCGATCCTGGGTCTCCAGGATCATGACCTGAGCCGAAGGCAGTCGCCCAACCAACTGAGCCACCCAGGCGCCCCGCAAGCTGCTGTCTTAATCTCCAGTTCAGCAGTGACCTGGGCCCTGGGTTTTGGCCTCTCTGCCTCTGTTGGAATAGTGCTGATGTGTTGTAGAGTTGGGGAGGGCGTGCCTATCTCATCGCTGTTAATAAATGGTCTGTGTCCCAGCCATTGGTCAGCTTTCCTAAGGTCCTACCTATGGCAGCTTCTACCTGCCGCTGCCACAGGCGAGTGCAGCCTGGGTTTGTCCGAGGTTATCTGATAGTGCGTATTTGCTCTGAAGGGGGACCGGAGCTGTCAGATGAAAGTCAGACTTATCTGGTAATGAAGAACGTCTGTTCATAAAATTACACCATAGTTGCAAGAAAATGTCGCTGTGGAAAGAATAGGACCTACTGTGGATTCTTTCAACATTATGTGGTAATCCTGCTTCCACATAGGTGCCCCTCTGCGTCTCGGAATGGCTGTGCAGGATGCATACGTTTCTGACAGTATCTGTGTCTTGTTTGTAAAAAATGATTGAGTAAATTTATAAAAACAAGGAAAAGTGAAGTATGACTTCTTTAGGTTTGTGAGCCAGGTGGCGATCACTGAGGGCTGCTGTGGAGATTGAGAGTCAGCATTTTTAATGTATCGTTTGCAGATAGTTGATGAGTGAAGTGTCAGATTTAAGAAAGTTAAGTGGTCCCAACATACTTCTATGTCTATATCTAATATCTCAAAATTAGGAGATTTTGAACTTAATTCCATCTATTGGTGTGCAAACTATCCCCACTAGGTGGGCAAAGAGAAGCTGAGGAGGCACAGCACTCCGGATTGGGAGTGGCAGTCTTAATGTGTGAGGGAACTTATTACAAGGCTTGTCCTGGGCAGCCACGTGGTGAGTAAATCTCGGCATTTATCTGCCAAACCTTAAAAGTTTATATAGAAGCCTTCACTGGGCTCAGTCACGCATACTGCCCAGGCGGTCTCAGAAACATTTATTCTTCCAAGCCTCCATCCTTGACAGTGGCTCCCTCTGTGGGAGCGGTGGGCAGAGATGCCTTCCAAGGATGGGCGTTGGTGAGGAGCTTGCTGGTCCCGGGCTCCAGCTCGAGGATCAGCTGGGAGCCATGTCATGATGATCTTCTTCAACACCATCTACCGTCAATGTAATGTTAAGATACATGAAGAGAAGCAGTGAGCCTCAGATCTAGGAACCCGAAGTCGACCCAAGCAGCTTTTAAGGGGATTCGTGAGCCCATGGGCTTCACGCTCTTCCTCCATCCTCCATCCTTTGTAAGTAGAAGGGCTTGAGGTGAACACTGAGTTGTTCTGTGAGGAAATGGAATTTGCTTAAAGCAGTTATTCTTGATGTACATTTGTTCAGTTTGGTTATAAAACGCCATTAAAAGAAATTCCATTATAAAGAAGGATGTAGTGTAACAGATGAATTCTGTATCACACATAATCCCAGATAGCAGGTTCTTTCTTTGGCCATGTGACAGCCATTCCAGACCAGAAGCTGTTGTGTGTGTGCGTGCGCGTGCATGAGTGTGTGCGCATGCGTGTGCCTGTGTGTGCGCATGCACAGTGCCTACTGGGTGTAAAAGAGAGCGGACAGTGTGCTTTTTATCCTGGTGCCTTCATGACCCTGCGGCCTCCATCGCGACTGCAGATGACCCCACTGTCCTCACCCTGTGCGGGGAGGGGGTGTAACCAGAGGGCGGTCTCTGTTGCACAAGGTGCCCAGCGCTTCCTTCTTGTAAAATTAACTGACACAACACTGAGTGTGAATTCTTTTTATTTACAGCACCTCTAGCCTGAGAGTGTTACTTCTAGCACTGTATTCATTTTTTTCTTTTTATTAATTTAGAACATTTTCAAGCCCACAGAGAATTGAGAGTACAGTGAACACCCGCAGACCCCTTCCCTGGGTGTACCAGCTGTTAACATCTCCTTACTCCTTCCCTGACTGTCTCTTCCTGCCTCACTGCCGCATTCTCTCTTGCCTTCAGTCAAACCTGATACTTCACCAACATAAACCAAGACTTTACTGCTAGACCCCTTTGGGCCATACTGATATTCATTGAAGGCAGAGTGGTGTTCTTTTCCCACAGCCATAGTACCCTTAGCACTCTGAGACAGCATTAATTTAGTGACATCCAGTTATCCTGCCCAAAAGTTCTTTACAGCTGTTTGTGTTTTATTTTTAGTCTGTGATCTAATTCACGTTTCATGCATTGTGCTCACTCTAGAACAGTCCTCCTGCCCTTCCTGTCTTCTTCATGACATTGAATACTTTGCAGAGTACAGATTGCTTCCTTATGATTAGGTTTAGGTCACGCTTTTCTGGCAGGAGCCCCATGGATTCTTGGAACTCACGTATATGGAGCTCCTGTTTCCCAGCAGTCTTACCCTGGTGACTTACCCTTTGGTGACCCCTTGCCTTTATCATTATATTGGGGGTTGCAGAATGGTGATTTTCCAAATGTATTATTCCTGCTGCATTAATTCACTCATTCTTCTGTGAAGAGCTTTCAATTTTTTCTTTCTCTTCCTCTCTCCCATCTTCTTTTTTTAAGATTTAGTCATTTTAGAGAGTGTGCACAAGCAGGGGGACAGGCAGAAGGAGAGAGAGAGAGAGAGAGAGAGAGAGAGAGAGAGAGGGAGGAAGCCAGCTCCCTACTGAGTGGGGAGCCCAATGCAGGGCTTGATCTCACGACCCTGAGATCACAACCTGAGCTGAAACCAAGAGGGAGACACTTAACCAACTGCGCCATCCAGGCGCCCCTCCCATCTTTATTTTTATTTTATTTATTATTTTTTTAAAGATTTTATTTATTTATTTGACAGAGAGATCACAGGTAAGCAGAGAGGCAGGCAGAGAGAGAAGGGGAAGCAAGCTCCGCGCTGAGCAGGGAGCCCGATGTGGGGCTCGATCCCAGGATCCTGAGATCATGACCTGAGCTGAAGGCAGAGGCTTAACCCACTGAGCCACCCAGGTGCCCCTCTCATCTTTATTTTTAAAACATTATTACGGATTCATGTAATATGTGCTGTCCATTATCATCTTTTTATTTTTATACCTCTATTGTCCCCATTTTGGCTAGAGTGCTGTAACATTTTATTTTCATAGAATCTTCAGCTTGCAAGAAAAGTACAAGGCAGTGGTTCTCAAACATTTGAGCCCCAAGATTCCTTTACTCTTAAAAACTATCAGAGATTAGGGGTGCCTGGGTGGCTCAGTTGGTTAAGTGTCTGAGTCTTGGTTTTGGCTCAGGTCATGATCCTGAAGGTCGTGGAATCGAGCCCTCTGCTTCAGACTCTCCCTCTCTCTCCCCCTCCTTTTGACCCTCCTCCCTGCTCGCTCACACACGCGCACGCGCGCTCTCGCTCTCTCTCTCTCTCTCTCTCGCTCTCTCTCTAAGATTATAAATCTTAAAAAAAAAGGAAAAGAAAAAGCATCAAAGACCTAAAAAGTTTGTTTGTGTGGGTTGAATCCATCAGTATTTACTTTATGGACATTAATACTGAAATTTTTAAAAATATATTAATATCTTTTAAATAACAGTAATAAAGCTGCTTGTTAACATAAGTATTTTTCATTAAAAAGTATGTTTACTTTACACCACAAAAACATTTTCGTTAGAAGAGTGACATTGTTTCCATGTTTCACATTTAATGTGGCCTGCTAGACTGTTGGCTGGGCTCTGGCCTAGTTCTGTGCTCTCTCTGTCCAGTAGGTTGTTTGGGTTTAGTCCATGAAGGAGAGTCTTCACACGGACACGTAATTGGGAAAGGGAGTGTGTTAGTAGTCTTTTCAGCTCCTTGTGACTATTCCTTTTTGATATTATAGTGAAACTCAGCGCAATGAAAGGCTCATTGTGGAATCTGAAACCGTGCCGCTGAACTTTCCAACAGTCACATTAAAACCCATCGGTCTACCTTACATTCAGTGATGCATGGTTTTGTAATATTTAGCATTCGGAAAATACTGATTCTCTGAGTTATGCAGATCTTCCCGATGTTGTCTTATTTCGTGTACAGTGTCATCACATGTTGTGTAGCCTCTGGAAAAATCTCTTGTGCATTTCTGAGAGAATGAATGAAAAGGAAAACATCTTAGTAGTACAAAAGTAGTGTCACCTTTCAGATCCTTAGAGGGAAGCCACTGGGGCTGTGGACCACCTGGGAGAACTGGCTAGAACTCTTTTATACCCTTTACCTCAGATGCAGACTCACCAGTTCTTTATCCTTTGTCCTGTTTGTTTTATCATTCTCTCTGTATACATGTGTACATGTTCCCCCTCTGAATCATCTGAGAGTAAATTGTAGATGTGGCCCTTTACCCTTAAGCATTTCAATGTGTATTTCCTTAGAATAGTGTTTTATAGAATGCACCTCCAGTTTGTGTTGTGTATTCTGAGCATGAATACCACGGAAACGATATTTTGCTCTCACTGTATTGTATCAGGAGGCACGGTTAATGTCTGTATCGGTGAAGTTCACGTTGATACTTTGGTTCAGTGATGTCCTCTGGTTCTCTGCCATATAATGGTGGTAATTATGGTTAATTATGGTACTAAGTATTATTAAGTGAGTAGGAATTTGTGAGGAAATAAGATTGTATAAATTATCTTCTTCATCATACTTTCAGCCACTAACTACTTTTACCATCCATTGATGATTTTGTAGCTCTATCATTCCTCCTTTATTTTATTTCTCTCCACTTACATGGTTATCTTATTCAGTGGCTTCAGTTCCATAGCCACCGTTCCGTATTTGATGTTCAGATTGTCCCAGGTTTTGTAATGGGAGCCACTGTGACATGTCCTCACTAATGTTGAGAACTTCCTTCCTTTTTGGCACTAAACGCTCCCGGCTTACCTCATAGTAAGTTCCCTGTCCCAGACTTGGAGCGGCCATTTCTCCAGGGAGCCCTTGTTCCTTGTAGTTATTATTTCTTTGGGTTTTTAATGTTCCTCTTTATTTAGTTTTGGCTCAAAGCAAAAGCTATTTTGGATTACAAGAATTTGGGGAATAATTATTTTGAAATTGAACCCCAGTTTATCATAGCTGCAGTTCTGATCATTCTGTTTGATTCTCAAAAAAAAAATTTCACTGTGTTTCTCTAAACTTTAATACTTGGCTGAATTTCTTTTCTCTGTTCATTTATCACTATACCTAGCATTTTCCATAAAATTCAACTTACACTCCTTGGAGAGCTAATAACTTTTTTTACAGTGTTGTATGATTCAGATAATTATTACAGGTCTTCTCCTTTAAGAGAAAAATTATACCTAAAAATTGAATATTAAAGAAGACAGGAAACACAGATTGATAAACTATGATGATGGAGCGAGTACACAAGCACACACCACCACCACCCCACTAGAGATAAAGGGTTTTCAGCCTAACTTTTTTGAAAATGATTTGCAAAATGGATAAAGATCTAAGATATTCTGGAAGTCCAGCTGTGCCTCCTCTTCTGAGTTGGTCTCCAGGTTTTCAAAAGGAATAAATGGGCTACAGGTGTCCTAAAGCAAGGGATATTAATGTTTTTCCTTCTTCCAGTTTCAGCTTATAAGGATGCTTTCTTTTAAATCATTTGAGAAAAGGACTGAAGTATACTTTGGAGATTCTCATTTTAGTAAGTTAACTTTGAAGAGAGAAATAAAATCAGGTAATCTTGGTTGTCCACCAGCTTATATGCAGGCCAAATTATTGCTTGTATCTGCATACTCTCTTCTCTTATTTCTGAATTATAGAGCCAAAGGAGAAGGTAAATCCTGTCAGCCATATACCTGTTCTGTAGGAGGATCTCACTGTGTCCTGTAACATTACGTATCATTCTCAGTCTTTTCTCCCTTCCCACTACAGGGCTATACCAAGTCCATTGATATTTGGTCTGTAGGCTGCATTCTGGCAGAGATGCTGTCCAACAGGCCCATCTTCCCGGGGAAGCATTATCTCGACCAGCTGAACCACATTCTGGGTAAGGTTACCAAACATTTTAGGGGCTAGATTTACTTAGTTCACCCGCCACAGTTTACGTAAGAGTCACTTCATGAAACTAAGAATATTTCTGACAACTCTTTAACCTGTGAGTTTGTAATCTTGCTTGATTCCAAATATTAAGGATCCTTTAAAAACTTTTAAGAAAGGTAAGTGTGGGGAGGTGGTAAGAAAACAATTATCAGGACCAGTACCCACAGCCAAAAGGTCAAGTCTGCCTGGGTCTGGATAATTAACAGCTCATTATTTTATCTGATAGGTATTCTTGGATCCCCATCACAGGAAGACCTGAACTGTATAATAAATCTAAAAGCTAGAAACTACTTGCTTTCTCTTCCACACAAAAATAAGGTGCCATGGAACAGGCTGTTCCCAAATGCTGACTCCAAAGGTAAATATTAGTTTATTCATTATTTTTCTTATACTTAATTTTTGGTTTGTTCATTTTATTGGTTAAACCATTAGGTCACTAGCCTGAAAAGTTAGTCTGTGGCAATTGGGTGATAACCTTACTTAGTACTCACTCTGTTGCTTTCTTCCCTTTTTTTAATTTACTTTTATTTTTATTTTTTTAAAAGACACTATTATTTATTTGAGAAAGAGGGAGGGTGTACAAGCCGGGAGAGAAGCAGGAGGAGAGGGACAAGCAGACTCCACGCTAAACATGGAGCGTCACACAAGACTGGGTCCCACAACTCTGAGATAGTGACCTGAGCCAAAATCAAGAGTCAGATACAATCAACTGAGCCACCCAGGTGTTCCTTATTTTATTCTTTTTAATATGCTCTGCACCCAACATGGGGCGCAAACTTAAAATCTCGAGGTGAAGGGTCACATGCTCTACCCATTGAGCCAGGCAGGTACCCCTCTTTCCTCCTTTCCAAAAAAGTTTGTTGGGTTTTTTTCATTGTAGTTGACATGCACTAATAATTAGTTTCATAATGATTCCATAATTATATACATTATGAAATGCTCACCATAATAAGTGCATTACAGTATTATTGACTTTATTCCCTATGCTGTGTTTTGTTGCTTTATTTGTTTTTAAAGATTTTATTTTTTTATTTGACAGTGAGAGAGAGGAGGGACAGAGGGAGAAGCAGACTCCCCACCAAGCAGGGAGCCCAATGCTAGACTCGATCCCAGGACTCTGGGTTCATGACCTGAGCCAAAAGCAGACACTCAACTGACTGAGCCACCCAGGCGCCCCACCTATCCTGTGTTTTTTTCTTCCTGTGACTTACTTATTTTTAGAATTGGAAGTTTGTACCCCTTAATCTTCTTCACCCATTTTGCCCCTCTTTGCTACTTTTTTTTTTAAGATTTTATTTATTTATTTGACAGAGCGAAACACAGCTGGAGAGGGAACACAAGCAGGGGGAGGGAGAGGGGAGAAGCAGGCCTCCTGCTTAATGAATTTTTTAAAAAGATTTATTTATTTTTTGCGCTTGCATGCCAGGAGAGGGGCAGAGGGAGAGAATCTTAAGCTGAGAGTCAATCTGAGAATCTCTGCCCAGAGCCCAGAGTCCGATGCATGGCCCAATCCCAAGACCCCAAGATCCATAACCTGAGCTGAAATCAAGAGGCAGAGGCTTAACCAACTGAACCATTCAGGCGCCCCTCCTGTTTATAAGACAGATTAGTAATAGAATATGCATCATAGGGTTGTATGAAAGTCCAGACCACTGGAATTTGTGGGTGTAGATTCTGAGATCTCAAGACTGAACTTTTTTCATTTATATATCTTGGAGATCTTTCTGTATCCCTAGTTATAAAGACTGCTACATAGTATCCTTTGTAGGGATGACTCATAGTGTCTTTAACCAGTCTCATATTAGACATTGAAGTTCACTCTTGCCTGTTGCCACATAACAAACTACTCCACAGTCTGGCCTTATAAGACCACCATGTATGTGTTCCTAAGTCCATTGGCCTGGGCTCAGGGGGGTCTGCTCAGCTTGCCTCAAGTTCATGGTCTGAGGTGGCCTCACCACATCTTACCGTTGCTTCTCCTTCGTGCCATTGCCTGTCATCTTACAGCAGACCCAGCTGGGCCGCCTCTGATGGCAGAGATATTCCCAAAAGAGAAAGAGCAGAAACTGCAAGGTCTTCTTTTTTTTTTTTTTTTGGCGAGGTCTTAAAATAGCGGATACTTCTGCCACAATCTGTTGGTCAAAGCAAATTACAAAGCCAGCCCAGATTCAAGTGCTGGAGAAATAAATCCACCCAGTGATGAGAGGAGCTGCAAAGAATTTGTGGCCATATTTAACCTGCCACCAGGTTCTTTCTAGTTTTTTACTATAACATACATAAATTCATTTATTTAATAAACAGATCTGAGTGTTCTGTGCCATCAGGGTTCCAAGGCCCTGGACTTAGAACAGCGATAAAACTGATTACCTGCCTGCAGGGATTTAATAGTCTGGATCTGTACAAAAATGACACAAGTAGATGAATATGAGACTTCAGGGAACTCACAACACTAGAACTCTGAAACTGAAACACTGGCATTTTTAAGTCTGGTTAATGATAGTTAACGAAAAAAATGTCAGTATCTCCGGCATTAGGAAAACGTACTCATTTTTATTATATGAGGTATGAACACTGAAAGATCAGTAATTCCTGATGACCCACCATGTGGTCAAGGCTGTGGGGGAAAACGAATGTTTTCAGAGATAGCAGACAGCATGTAAATTGGTTGAGTCTCTAGAGGGCAGTTCGGCAGTTCTGTCACATCTTTTGTTCCAGCAGTTTTGGGTATTGAACTTCAGGATCTGCCAACCAAATGGGGGAGAAGTGGCATTTTAATTTGTTTTTAATTAGACTGAGATGAGACACCTGGATGGCTCAGTGGAGTATGCAGCTCTTGATCTTAGGGTTGTGAGTTCAATCCCCATGTTGAGTATAGAGCTTACTTTACAAAAAAAAAAACGAGGGGCGCCTGGGTGGCTCAGTGGGTTAAAGCCTCTGCCTTAGGCTCAGGTCATGATCTCAGGGTCCTGGGATCAAGGCCCGCGTTGGGCTCTCTGCTCAGCAGGGAGCCTGCTTCCTCCTCTCTCTCTGCCTACCTGCGATCTCTCTGTCAAATAAATAAATAAAATCTTTAATAAAAAATAAAGCCTGAGATTGAATATTTTTCACATATTTGTTAGAAATTTCTGATTGCTGAGTCCTTTGAACAGTAGTATTGTAGATTTTTCTTCAAAGGAGTCTAGCTTAGGATTCTCTCCAAAATTACTCCAGTGAGGGGGAAGAAATTATTATTCAACAGATGGTACTGGGCTGGTTGAATAACTGTTTGGAAGAAAATCAGTTTAAATCATTACTCATACTTCAAAGTGAATTCCAAAAGAATTGATAATTTAATACGTTTTTTAAAAAATCATGCCATTAAAAGCCAACAATACTTAGCATATTCAGTATTTTAGAGAAAGACTGTCTTCCTATGCTGTAAAAAACATACAAACCAAGAAAACAAACATAAGAGAAAAATGGTAGATGTGGTCACATAAAAGTTTAAAACTTAAAAGCACTTGAAGTATCCCTGTCCTAAAACTGTCACATTAAGGCAGCTCGGCACCATGGTTTAGGCCGTGTGCTCTAGGACTGGCCTCCCGACTTCAGGTGACCTACCACCTCAGATCTTCGACTTTGGACAAGTTATTTAACTTCTCTGTTTCACAATTTCCTCATCTCAAAATTGGAACAAATTGCATTCCCCACTTCATAGAGTAATTTCAGGAGAGTTAAATGAATTATTAGTTTATTGATATTAGGCTCATCACTAATATTTAGAGAGATATCTAAGACCTCAGTGGATAAATAAATGAGCAAAGGATAAGAACACAATTTACATGAAGAAATGGATGAGGGAAAGTAGGACAATTTTATTTATTTGACACAGAGAGTGAGAGAGGAATACAAGGAAGGGAGTGGGAGAGGGAGAAGCAGGCTTCCCGCTGAGCAGGGAGCCCAATGCAGGGCTCGATCCCAGGACCCTGGGATCATGACCTTAGCCGACCAGACACTTAATGACTGAGCCACCCAGGCGCCCTAAGAAGAACATTTTAGAGAATGGCAATTGAGACTTTGGTTTGGTCATATTAAATTTAAGGACACCTGAAGGCTAAATGTTAATTGAATGGTTGAGGAAACTATGATGCTTCTGCTTGAAGGATTATCGTAAAGTCATTGGAAGTAATTCTTAAAAGTTTTTATAGCGTGGGAAAATATTAATGAACAGTATTTACTGGGGAAATAATACAGCATTTTTTATATAAGGTATGATCTCAGCCATGTAAAAGAATACGCAGAGAAAAATTCTACAACATATATCAGAAGATGAGCAGTGGTTACATTGAGCCATGGGGCTGTGGGTGCTGGGGCTGGGAAATGGGATCTTGGATGAGTCCTTCACAGACTAGAGGGTCAGCTGTTGGAGGCTTTCTTGGTTCCACCTCACAAGAACCTCCTGCCAGTGGTTTAGGCCTTAAGAAAAACTGGTTCTCGTGACTTCACAAGTCCAGTGACGTTTGGATTCTAGGGCATAGCCACTGTGACCAGAATTTCAGTGTTGCCTTCCTCTCTGATGTCTTTACTGTTAGCTCTTTTCTTGTGACAAGATGGCCACCAGTAGCTCCAGGTCACACTGACCTGTTTCCTGATAGTTTCAACCCTGCTGTGGGACTCACTGCTTCTTTGTACTCGTCCCTGACCATTCTTTGTGGCCAGGCCGTTGTCATGGCGCAGCAGGAAGTGTGCGCAAGCCTGAGCGCCCCCACGGCAAGCGCAGCTCCACAGGATTAGAGGGGCAGCGGGCACTGACAGGGAAGCCAACAGTTCTTTTCCTCCTGCTTCGCTTTATCTTTTAAAATTAAGAAAGTGCAATTCATGTAAGAAGTCTATCTCCGTTTCTCAGATAACCTGTTTGAAAAGCTTCCAGACTCGGTAGTTACGCCTGTAAATACATGTATTGTGAATGCGATCATGAGCTATATGCTCTGTTATTGCCTGCGGGGAGTTGTATTTATCAGTCTGATTTGGAATCCTACAGGAGGTTGAGAAGGTAAGAAGAATGACGTTAGAGCTAGAGAACGCGAACCTTCATAGCCAGTGGAATAGGAATAGAAACTCTTGAGAACTAGAAAGAATGATGGACAAAGAAAATAACTAGCACATATTTTCAGAGAAGCAGTAGATGGCATCATGAGGAAGTGGACATGCTCAGCAGTCTCCGTGGGACAGAGGCTTCCAGTTCAGGGATCATTGGTGACTACATAAGAGTGAGAGAGGGGCCCCTGCGGGACTTGGTTGAGCATGTGACTCTTGGTTTCGGCTTAGGACATGCTCTCAGGGTCGTGGGGCTCATGGGGCTCTGCACTCAGTCGGGAGTCTGCTTGAGATTCCCTCTCCCTCTCCAACCCTCCCTCTGCTCATGCATGCTTGTGTGCACTTGCTCTCTCTCAAATAAATCTTAAAAAAAAAGACTAGTTGAAGCGTGATTAGTGAGGTGAAGTGTGACTGGGAATTCTGAGACAGTGAGCGCGGACAGAAACAACTGGTCCAGATGAGGGGGGCTGGCTTCAGACAGGGAGAGGGTCTCTTCCTACAAGAAGGATATGTGTGAATCTAGTGGAAGGACGTCGAGGAAGGTTGCTCCTGGGGACCTCTGTTTTCTTGGTAACACCCTCAGTCACACCTGCACCAAGTAATGACGTTCATGTGGCAGGAAGGGTGTGATCCAAACTGTGGGAGTTGAGAAGAATCTTAGAATAGAAAAGCACCTAAAGGGGCGCCTGGGTGGCTCAGTCGTTAAGTGTCTGCCCCTTCAGCTCAGGTCACGATCCCAGAGTCTCCGGATCGAGCCCCACATTGGGCTCCCTACTCGACGGGAAGCCTGCTTCTCCCTCTCCCACTCCCCCTGCTTGTGTTCCCTCTCTTGCTGTGTCTCTGTCAAAATAAGTGAATAAAATATTTTCTAAAAAATAGAAATAAATAAAAGCACCTAAGCAGAGTTGTCCCAGAACTTTGGGGGGCCTTGGTAAGATTAAAAATCTTGAGTTTTTGTGATACACGGTTCTCAGTAGTGTGCTCCTTAGACTCTGAGGTCCCCCAAGTCCTTTCAGGGTTCAAACTATTTCACAGTAACGCTAAGGTGTTCTCGCACTTTCTCTGCTCCCATGGGCACTCTTGGCGCAGAAGCATGGCGAGCAAGACTGCCGGCACCACGACCAGGACAAGGCGGTGGCGGGCCCGTGCCCTCACAGCTAAACGGCAGCGCCACCTGCCTGAGAGTGCCCCTGCCAGAGCAGTAGAAAGTACTTGTTTTATTAGACCGCGCCCTGCTCACGTGTTTTGCAGCTTTTGTGTGACGAAATGGGAACATAGACACATAGAGCATGTCTGCCACATGCAGAATGCAGTGGCTCTTCCCAGAGAAGAGTCTCAGCTGTGGCTGAGTTAACTGCTTTTTAAGATCAGTCGCCAGTAGGTTTTAAGAGCAGGGTTCTAAGACTGGGAAGTTCGGGGAGCATTGTTGCGTCGCACATTTTGAGCAGCTAGGCTTTTCTTTGGCCCTACTCAGAGGTTCAGGCGAGGATGGCAGGGACAGGTTGCAGCCTTGGTCTCCGGGGAGAGTTTTGCTGGCTGGGTGGGATGGACCACCTGCAGTGGCCTTGTGCGGAGCCAGGCATATGACCCGTTCTAGGGTCTGGGCTGAGGTGGGAAAGAAAAACGGCTGAAGGACCAGAAAGGCAGGGTCATGTTGCTGTGTACCCACTGAAGTTAAAGAGAACGTGTGGGGTTCTAGGAGGCTGCCAGGGAGAGCCAGGGATCATGGTCAGATGTAACCCCAGCCTCGAAGGGACTTCAAGTCCTTTAGGGGAAATAAAACCTGTATCCAAGGAAGCATATGCACAGGCAGAGTGATTCATGCCATCTGAGTAGTGCCAGTGGATGGCTGTGTGGCGTGGGAGGAGGAAGGCCGGGTACTCCGACTGTGGGATCAGCACCTGCCAGCTGCTTCCCATTTCTCTCCTTTTCCCCTTGCATAGCTGTGAGTAATGCAGAAATAGCACTAGCAATAAAAGGAAGCTGGAGAGCCACTTATTTTTCAAGTAGCAAAAAAAGCTGTCTTCCTTTGCAATTTTTGCCTGTAGGTTTAGCAGCCTAGAATTTAACTTAAAGGAACCAAAAGCTCTATTTTAGAGCTGCTTAAGCTGCCAAATACCAGCCGCCTTGAAGTGCTTACCTATTTAGTACCAACAAGGTTTGGAGGGGAAAATATCCCCCAATGGCTTAGAAGCAATGCTGTTAGAATCTGACTTGTGGAGGTGCCTGGGTGGCTCATAGGGTTAAAGCCTCTGCCTTCGGCTCCTGTCACGGTCTCAGGGCCCTGGGAGTCCCACATCAGGCTCTCTGCTCAGCAGGGAACCTGGCTTCCCCCTCTTTCTTTGCCTGCCTCTCTGCCTATTTGTGATATCTATCTATCTATCTATCTATCTATCTCTCTCTCTCTCTCTCTCTCTCTCTCTCTCTCTCTCTGTCAAATAAATAAATAAAATCTTAAAAAAAAATCTGACTTGTGGCCAGACCCTCTGGGATTTTACCTGACAGACTGTGTCTAATTGGGCAAAAGGCCAAATGACTTCTACTCTCTCAAGAAAGATCTTGGGGAGGGGTGCCTGGGTGGCTCAGTTGGTTAAGCGTCTGACCCTTGGTTTTGGCTTAGGTCATGATCTCAGGGTCATGAGATTGAGTCCCACATCAGGCTCTGCTTAGTGTGGGGTCTCTTTGGGACTCCCCCCCCCCGCCCCTGCACGCATATGTGTACACTCTCTCAGATTAATAAATGAAATCTTAAAAAATTTCTTGGGGATGTCTATGAGTTCTTTTGTGGTGGGAGGAGCAGTCAGTGGTTGGGAAGAGTAGATGGGGTTGGTTTGTTATCTGGATTACAGATGGTAGGGCTCTAATGCCCAGCAGGTGGTACGTTGTGTTGACACATCTGGCGGGGGTTCTGTGGGACTTGGATTGAGGCCAGAGGCGCCGAGTTACTGACCGTTATGTCATAAACTGTCCTTACTCTGGAGAGAGCCGCCTCTGGAGCCTAGCCTGTTCATGGGCCCCTGAGACCTCACGTCACGGCGCTGGGATGAAGAACTCTCTGGTCCAGACAGGGCTGCAGTCAGCGCTCTCGGTTCCTAAGAGCCTCTTCTTCCCTGAAAGGTTCTCTAGCCCACAAAACAAATGTCAGTGTTCCTGATCTCCTGCGGTACACTCGTGTGTATTGGGAAATCATAGGCAAAAACAGAGAATGTACTCTTGGTAGAAATGCAGTCCGTAAAAAACAAAAACTTGACAGTTGGTTTTGTGGACATAAGAAGAGTTGTGTGTTGTGTGGGATTTCTCACGACAGTCCAGCCTGTGGCTTACCGCATTTATTATCTCCCCGTTGTCCTAAAGATTGAGTGGGGACACGCAGCAAGGGAAGTCCAGGGGCCAGAGCTGAGTGTGCTCACACCGGCACGCACGCGTGCACACTCAGGCACACACACGCTCTCACACCTGTGCCCCCGGTCGCCGCGGGCAGTAAGGCGCCGCCTCCCTGCGCTCTCCCGAGCCGGCTCCTGGCACCCGGCAGTCGGGCGCTTCACGTCTAGACTGTGCACTCACCTGCCGCTCCCCAGGGTTGGACACGGATTTTAGTGAGTAAATGATTAAAAATGGCTTTCCTTGGCCATTGTCCTTTCAAGACTTAGTGATACGTGCTAGTTTGCGAATGGGTGAGGTCGATGGACTAGTAAGTCATCACGATAAGAAACGAGGCTTCGTTAAGATGGCAGGGTTTTCATTTCTGGTTTTGTTTATTTTATTGATCACTGTGTTCTCTTTAAAAAAAAGAGGGGGGGGGGCATTCTTTCTTTCGCCTGGTAGCTTTTCAGACTTGGAATAGAATAGATTGTCAGACTGTTCCTTAGAGTCTTTAATTTTTCAGTGGTGCCTCCGAGCTGTGAGCTGGGACTTTAGAGAGCTGGGCTGACCCCTTACCGACTCCCCGGCGAGCGCCTTCAGTTCGAGGAAAGGTCCTGTACTGGAATTGGAAACCACTGTTCTGAGCACCATTCAGTAAAAACACATTTTTTGAAAGAGTAATAATATCTTTCCCAGCAAGTGTTCTTTCTCACTGAAACCTGCCCTCGAAACTCCGAGTAGGAACGTTTCCCTTAACCCGGGTTCCAGCCGCTGTCAGCCGCGGCCTTTGGCTTTCCTCCTGGCTTGAAGTGTAGTTCATGGGCACTAGCTAGGGAGGCCACCAGGGAAAGCTGTTGATTAGCTGTCCCTCCCTCTTGGTCCTTTTGATCCCACACTTGCCTCTATTCCTGTACTCTCTACATGGAAGAAATGTTCAGCTACCAACTACTGCCTAGATCAGGAGAAGACTTGGGGGTGCCTGGCTGGCTCAGTCAGCAGTGTGTGTGATTCCTGATCCGGAGTTGCCGGGTTTGAGCCCCATGTTGGATGTAGAAGTTAGAGGTTACTTCAGTAAGTAAACTTTACAAGAAAGAGACCAAGCTGCAGAGTGGCAGGGGGCCTGTGCTACGTGCATGGGTCTCAGCCAGGACAGAGACCACAGTAGGACAAGTGGCCGTTGTCCCCTGTGACCTTGGAGGCCTACTCTGTGTTGAGAGAGAAATTAGCCATTGCAGAGAGCACTTTGGAGTCGACTTAAGAAAAATATCTATGTAACAACACTTTTTTTTCAGATGCTTGCAAAGCAGAGTAGTGATTTAGGAAAAGTCCGGTTTTGTAGGCAGAATCGGATTCGAACTCTGATCACATCACCATTCTGAGTCTCGGTCAGCGATTGTCAGATGGTCGCAGTCTCGGGAAGCTCACATAATAGGCGCCCCGTGGACTGGCTCTTCTCTCCATGGCGATGCTCAGTTCCATTGTTTTGTGGGTCAGGTTTACTTAAGCAGAAAATGGAAAGTAATTCAGTGAACGTTCCTTTGGCTCCTCACCACTGCAAAACCTCTCTCTTTGTAGCTCTGGATTTACTGGACAAAATGTTGACCTTCAACCCTCACAAGAGGATCGAAGTGGAGCAGGCTCTGGCGCACCCGTACCTGGAGCAGTACTATGATCCCAGCGATGAGGTAAGACCCGGACTCCCAGCTTCTTCACGGCCGGCCAGCAGCCAGCAGCACGGTGGCCTCAAAGGCCCAGACGTCCTGCTTCGACTGATCCCGAGAGGCGTATGGTGCCACACCTGGGCCTCTCAGTAGCCCGCGTCCTCTGCCTTGCGGACTGTGCTGTCAGCACAGCTTGAAGCCTCTTCCTACCCCACCCCCCCAGGCCCCTTCTGTCCCAGAAAGCTTCCTCCAGGCCACCTGCAGCAGGGGTGGGGCTGTGCGAATGGATGAACAAGGGGGACACAGTTAAATGGGGTTCAAGGCTAGAGACCCTTGTCATGGTTTGTGGCAGGAAGAGGGACCTAAATCGGAGTGTCTTCCTGAGGGTGGAAAGGAGGCCAGCTGCCTGCTTGGGAGGGGGCACTGCAGAGTGAGGGAGGGTGGGCAGCTTGGGCAGTTCGCACGGTCACTCATTGACTTCATGTCTGTGGGGATGGGGATACAAGAGCCTCTTATGAGAAATGAGCCCAGAGATGGATGTGGCGGGCATCTGCAGCATGCTGGGCAGCCAGGTAAAGATACCGTATGTCCTGTTCTCTCCAGGAAAGTCCCAGTTCCCTGGCCTCTTTGAGCTTTCTTTTTCTTTTTTTTTTTTTCTTTAAAGATTTTATTTATTTATTTGACAGAGAGATCACAAGTAGGCAGAGAGGCAGGCAGAGAGAGGAGGAAGCAGACTCCCCGCTGAGCAGACAGCCCGATGCGGGCCTCGATCCCAGGACCCTGAGATCATGACCTGAGCCGAAGGCAGAGGCTTTAACCCACTGAGCCACCCAGGCGCCCTTTTTTTTCTTTTTAAAGATTTTATTTATTTACTTGACAGAGACACAGCAAGAAAGGAAACACAGCAGGGGGAGTGGGAGAGGGAGAAGCAGGTTTCCTGCTGAGCAGGGAACCCGATGTGGGGCTCGATCCCAGGACCCTGGGATTATGACCTGAGCCAAAGGCAGACACTTAACCACTGAGCCACCCAGACGCCCCTTCTTTGAGTTTTCTGGGGCTTTATTCTCTGGACGGTGATAAAGAAATGCAGTATAAACCAAAGCCTGATCTGTCTAGTTGAGACTCATGTATAAACAGCAAGCTTTCACACTCTTGTTTTAGAAGGGGGGAGAACCAAGCGGAGCATGTTAACGGGGAAAATGGAAGAGGAAAGGAAAAGGTATAAAAGCTAAAAACTGAGGAATGAAAGAGAAAGAAGAAATCAAAAAGAGGAAGTATTTCCTAATCAGTCCCCTTCCATCTCTGCCCCCCTCCCCTCAGAAATAAAGGGGGCAGCTTGCGAAGATACCTAGGGGCTCTGACTAGCCCTGTGAGCCCCCCATCTCCTAATCGCAAGCCTGAGTGGTGCCCCAAACCCAGTTAGGGAGTTGGGAAGGACTTCAGCGTGAGCCCACGCATGGAGCTGCCCTTCAAAGAGAGCTAGCTACTTGTTTTTCTCTCATGTACATGAATCCTTTTCCCCCTTTCAAAAAACCAGTGCTTAGTGCAGAGTTGGTGTCCGTGTTTCCTTACCCGAAAGGCCTGGTCGTGAGGACTGCATGGGTACAGTCGAGGAGTGCCTGGTAACTACGAGGCATCCACTGATCGGCAGCTGGGGTTCTCCTCAGATTAGTGCTAGAACATTGTGTTAGTTTGAGGGTACTTAAAATACAAGTAATATCAGTTGACTGATTTCCTTTTTCTTCATTATATATGGGAATTCAAGAGAGACATTTTAGATATGGACTTTTTTTTTTTTTTTTTTAAGATTTGAGAGAGAGCAAGCACACAATCTGAGGGGGTGGCCAGAGGGGGAGGGAGAAGCAGACTCCCCACTGAGCCAGGGAGCCTGATGTAGGGCTCAGTCCCGGGACCCTGAGATCATGACCTGAGCCGAATGCAGACACGTAACTGAGCCACCCAGGTGCCCCTTAAATCCGTACTTAAATAGCCTTCTGATTAATTATAAAGTGTTCTGAAAAATAAAAATGAAAACTTGCAGAAAACTATGACACAGATCACTTTGTAGTCTTGTTACACAGGTATTAAGATTTGGGGAGTATTTTCTTCTCAGTCTTACATTTCTGTATCTAAATTTTTTTTTAAAGATTTTATTTATTTACTTGACAGAAACACAGCCAGAGAGGGAACACAAGCAGGGGGAGTGAGAGAGGGAGAAGCAGGCTTCCCGCCGAGCAGGGAGCCCGATGCGGGGCTCGATCCCAGGACTCCGGGATCATGACCTGAGCCAAAGGCAGATGCTTAATGACTGAGCCACCCAGGCGCCCTGTGTCTAATTTTTTTAAAAAATAGGGTTCATTTTGTTTAATACAAACATGCACAATTTCCCCATATCATTAATCTTCCTTCCAGCTTCATTTTTTAATGGCTCCATAATATTTTTGTCATATGAAGATACTATAATGTATTTAATCAAGTACATTGATTTGAGTATCATGGCTTTTGATGGTATAAACATATCACCACCACCCCCACAACAGCAAATTTCTGTTACTTCAACACTTAGTGCCTTAAAAATCTGAAAGTGATTTGGGGATTAGTGATAACTTCAGAAGAATGCTCAGATTGGGTTTAGTTGCTCCCCATCCATTTAGTACATGTTCATACACAGTGCGCCTTTTGGAGAGCGTCCGAGCTCTTGGTCTCCACAGATGTCAGAGCGGAAGGCACAGACATCACGAATCAGTACATGACAGCCTCTGCCGTAACCACTCCTGTGTGCCCGTGTTCTGTGCTCTCCTGCAGCCCGTCGCCGAGGCGCCATTCAAGTTTGACATGGAGCTGGATGACCTGCCCAAGGAAAAACTCAAAGAGCTCATCTTTGAAGAGACAGCTAGATTCCAGCCAGGATACAGATCTTAACTTTGTCAGGTACCTGGAGCTTTAGCCACACGATAGCCTTGGTGAGGGAGGGAGAATATGAATTAAATGTTATTAAAAAGAAAGATTTCCTTGTGTTCCATGTGGAAGCTCCCTGTGTTTAAGTCACAGTCTGGTGAACGGTGCAGCGGTAACGGTGTGAGTTTCAAAAACTTGTGTTCAAGGGGAAAAAGGAAATGTAGATCTTGATTGAGAGAACATGTGGGAAGAGGAGTGAGTGGAGAGTGAGAATTGTGTTCAAGTATGTAGAAATGAGCAGGGAAGTCAAGAATGACAAGCAAGGGCTGAAGTGCTGGCGGGAGAAATGCTTTGGACACGCCAGCCTGGGAGAGGCTAGAGGTGTGTCTCCGCAGGCGAGGGGGGGGCGGGGGGGGCCCACGGGACGGGACAGGACCGGACGGGACGGGACCGGCGGCCTGCCAGCAGATGGCAGCGGCAGGCTTCCTGAGGGCAGGGAGAGAAGCGCGGCTTCTGTGGCATCCACTCCGTTCTTCCTGCCCTGTCCCTTCTGTTCTCATGCATTAGGATCTAGAGACGATGGCTTTGGCTGAGGGTTGGCAGTAGCAAGGTTCAAGAGCAGAGGCAGCTCGGGATGTTTTACCCAGAGACCTTATAAACTGGTCAGAGGGCTTTCAAGTGGCTGAGCACGAAAGGGTGGGGTTGCCGCACGTTGGAGAAGGAGAAGTAGCCAGGAGCCTTGACCATCGCACAGCGAGGGTGCTGGGCAGCTGCTGTAACTGCAGCTGAGACAGCCTCACCATTGCTGAGAAGGGCTCAGGAGCCTGTACTGTGACCGATCGGAGGGGAGTGATGAGGAGACTTGAGTCTCCTTGCGTTCTCCTTCCTGGTCCCTTTGTGCTCACCGTGGCAGGGGTCCTCTCCCTGGGCCTGCTCTCTCCCTTCCCTGTGTCTGCACAAGGTCAGATCAGCTGCCTCGGGGTTTTGTAGATAAAAATTTTATCTGGCCCTTCACAAGAACAGGTTTTCTGACCCCTGGCCTAAAATACCCAGCTGAGCTACTTTGGTTACTTTTCTTCTTTCCCAATCCCTTTAACAGCTTATTTTCCTGAAGTTCGTTGGTGGCCTCTGTTTCTCTCCGTCTTTTTCTTGTTGAGCTCACACACACTGCATACTTTCTCTGGAAGAGGCAGCTATTAGGCTCCCTGGGGAGCAGAGCAAACCTGGACCCGGCCTCAGAGGAATACACAGTTTAGTAGGGCACAGACACAGAACTGCCACCCATGTTTTTAGTGTGAAAGAGAGTGCCGGGAAGGGGGCATTCCGCTGTCTGGGGACGCGCCTGGCAGGTGTCAGGGCCGGGAGTCAGGCCCTCGTGGGAGGCCGAACCCTGGGCTTACCAAGGAGGCAGGTGATTCTAGGGTACTAAGGATGTCGGTAACCCCAGAGAGCAAGTACCCTGGGGAGTGCTGGCGTGGCTGTTGGAGGAAAAGGGCAGTGCCGCCATCTCCGGGCAACAGATCAGAGGCAGGCGTGCTCCTGGGGCTAAAGGTGCGGTACAACTGGTGGCCTGACGTCCCCTGACGGAGGCCATGGTGGCTGCCGGTGTCCACCCCAGTTCCGAGAGTCCAGGGAAGGGGTGGCAGAGACGGTCATTCTGTGTTTAGTTCGCTTTCTCCATAGGACCAGAAGGCACAGTACGTACGTATAGCCTGACGTTTTTCCCCAAACTTTTTGTTTTTTTGTTACTGAATTATAATTGACATATTAGCTTCAGGAATGCAGCATAATGATTTGATTTTTATTCATCACAGAATGATTACCTCAGTAGATCTAGTTACATCCAGTGTTTTTTAAATTACAATTTTCAATTTTCAATATTCCGAAAAGTTCAGTTTTACAGTAGAAACCCGCTTTCTCACTTATCCTTCCATCTGTTCCTCCACCTACCTGTCAGTCTCTCTTCTTTCTTTTGTATGCATTTCAAAGGATGTTACCAACATCTAGACTGGCTTATGATTTAGTCATCTGGAGTATAAAAGTAAATCCAGAGGAAGGTGAGGCTGGGGGCATTCATTAAATCCTGGGCTGGGTTCTTTCACAAACATTTTATTTTGATGCTCACAGCCGCATTGTCTGAGGTCAGCACACAGCCCACGTTTCTGATTAAGGAAACTGAAGATTGCACGTGTTTAAGCATTTTGCTGAAGATTATGCACTGTTAGCAAAGTTGGGCAGCTCTGGGTCTTTGGACCCAGAATCCCATTTTCTTGTAAATTCTGTTCCCTGCCTTGGAGTAGTTCTGTGCCGTGGAAAAGGTTGAGGGATTCGTTCACAGTACTGGGCCCCACAGTGTTACTGAGCCCCAGCCTGCAACAGTGAGATCCGAAGCTACAAACTGGAGAGTCAGGGAGGTCCGGGGACTTTAAAGAAAGCTGATGTTGACAACCCAGCCACATAGGAAAGAACTGGAAACATGCCCACACAGGACCTCAGAGCACAGCCATGGGGACGCCTTGGGGGGACGGGGTGGCAAAGACTGCTCCAAGGGAAACCCGACATCCCTTCCTTGCCTCGTCACAGACTTTACTGATGCTCTGAGTGGTCTGAAATGACGAGGGGGTGTGCATTATATTTTTTTTAAGTGGGTCAGTGTTAGATACGTGTCCGCTGAAAAGTTAAAAATGTGCCCATGGTTAACTTTGTGACAAGCCTCCTGTTGCGAGGGGCTGGTGAAGGTCCGCGCCTGACTTAACTTCCTCCTCTGCCTGTTGGTGAATTTTCTCAGAGCAGTTCATTTCTCCCAGCCAGTAGATTTGGCTGCAGTTCAGAACAGCGTTCCTCTAGAGGGAGGTCATTTCCCATCTCTTGAGTCCATCTCGTCACAGAGTTGGGTTCGAGCAGCCATTCTTCCTGCCCTGGCTCTTGAGTGGTAGATGAGCTCCCATCTCGCCTGAGAGTGCGTCATGAATGCTAGGATGGCATTTGGCTGGGTCCTGCCGGCAGGCGCGCCACAACACAAGGGCCTCTCCCAAGAGAACATCCATTTTACTTGCATTTTGACACACTTGGTTACCCTCCAGCCATCCCAAGCAGATTGGAGTGGTAATGTTTCACTTCTCTCTAATAGAGACCTCAGGATGAACTTATTTAATTCATTACATATGGATGCCTTAGGCAGGGGTTCTCAAAAGTGTGGTCCCATCTGTGCCCTACCCCCCAACAGTCTGTTTTAATGAGCTCTACAGAGGATTCCGATGTTCACGCTTGAGAACTGTTAACCTATAAAGGGAGGGTTAGAGTAGATTTGATTTGTAATATAATCTCTTCAAGTAAAATAGAGATATTACCATAACGAAGGGGTGAAATGTGTGCCTCTTGTACGTTGATGGTGTGACACTCCTGGTGGACCTCCTTTTTTTTTTTAAGTTTTTTTTTTTTTTTTAAATTTATTTGACAGCGAGAAACACAGCTAGAGAGGGAACACAAGCAGGGGGAGTGAGAGAGGGAGAAGCAGGCCCCCGCGGAGCAGGGAGCCCGATGTGGGGCTCGATCCCGGGTCTCCGGGATCATGACCTGAGCCGAAGGCAGTCGCTTAACCAACTGAGCCACCCAGGCGCCCCCCTAGTGGACCTCTTGCAGGTGGCCCATATGCAGACATCTGGAGAGCTAGGTGGGCCCTGTCAAGTATAAACGGGTGAAGACCGTCTGCAGGGTACCACCTGCTGTCTTTCAGGGTGCTGTCCTGCAGGCTGTCAGATCACCTCAGACCTGGGCGATCAGAACAGCTCCTGCTCCGAGGAACCGTGCTATCGATGGCTCCCTGCCTCACCAGAATCCAGGCCCGCCAGCCTCACACTGCCAGCCAGTACTTCGTTTCACTTGGCCTGCTTTGTTGCGGTTGTGGGAAACTTGACTGTTACAGCAGTACACTTGGCACTGTGTGGTTGATTCTGTCCTAACTGGACATTTAGAGACAGAAAGAGACTTGGCAAGGATAGGAGGCAGCAGGAGTCCCTGGCTAGCTCAGTCAGTGGGGCGTGTGACCCTTAGGGGGTGAGTTTGAGCCCTGCATTGGGTGTAGAGATTGCTTTTAAAAAGCGGAAGAATAATGGAGGTTACAGACGTGTGTGTGTGTGTGTGTGTGTGTGTGTGTAGGAGGGGGAGGAGAGAAGGAGAAGGAAAGAGTCTTAAGCAGGCTCCATGCCGGACGTGGAGCCCACTGTGGGACTCGATCTCATAACCCTGAGATCATGACCTGAGCCAAAATCAAGAGTTGGACACTTGATCAACTGAGCCATGCAGGCTTCCCAAATGTATGGAGTTTTTCCCCCCAAGATTTTATTTATTTTAAAGAGAGCACAAGCAGAGGGAAGGACTGAGGAAAAGCAGGCTCTCCCCTGCGCAAGGAGCCTGATGCGGGGCTCAATCCCAGGACCCTGGGATCACAACCTGAGCCAAAGGCAGATACTTAACGACCGAGCCACCCAGGGGCCCTCAGATGTGTGTTCTTTACAAAGACCCTCAGATTGTGGTTTTGGCCATGGGAGTGGGGGGTATTGTAGTTAATAAAAGACATCTGAGGAACACTGAAGCCTCCCGAGCTACGAGCGTGTATGGGTGCGTGTGTCCCCTCTTTCACAGAAACCTCCTCTGAGGGGCCCGAGGAGAGGTGCCTGCAGACGGGAGGCAGAGCCCACTCCTTCCGAGCTGCCTGTGATGCGGGGGCCCTGGTGGTTCCAGGCGGACCCCCGCCCACTTTCCCAGTTTTCATAATGTTGGTACATCCTCTTCACTTCTCTGTTTTTCTAATATTGCTGCTAGTGTTGTTTTAATGTGGGTCATTAACTCACAGTCTTGTTTGTTTTCCAACAGGACAAGGGCGTAGAGGACTGGACGCGCTCGAACATCGGTGTTCTTCCCAGTTCTTACCCCGGTCCTGTCTCCAGCCCGTCTCGGCTTATCCACCTTTCCTCCTTTGAGCCGTTCGGAGGGGCGGTTTCTGGTAGTTGTGGCTTTTATGCTTTCAAAGAATTCCTTCAGTCCAGAGAACTGTTCCTGGCCTCCCTGTGTGTGTCGCCCCGGTGACCTGCGGCAGTATGGGCTTCCAGTGCACCTACTGCTGACGTCGCTTTAGTCACTAACCACTTTCTGGTTTGAAAGATGCAGTGGTTCCTCCTCTCCTGAGTCCTTCCTGCGCGCCGCCCTGCTGCCCTGTGCGCTCACCCCGCGAGGGTTCTGTCCAGATCGGCTCTCGTCACTGGCATCTCACTTTATGATAGGGAAGGCTACTACCTAGGGCACTTTAAGTCAGTGACAGCCCCTTATTTGCACTTCACCTTTTCCCCGTCGGCGTGGCCCCCGAGCAGGCGCCCAAGGAAACGCCTGGGATGCCGTTGCAGCCTGCAGCAGGTGCTCCCGTCTCGGGGGCCTCTGGGGGCACTTGCCCATGTCTCTTCTCATGTCGTGTTAGTCACTCGCATATTTAAGGTTTGTGCTGTCTGCCCAGCTTTTAGAAAACTCGGTCGTTTTTTCTAAGTAAGAGAAGTGCTGCGCCCGGCAGCTTCACTCGAGGTTGTCGTGGTCTCTGTAGCACTGCGGGGGCACGCTGGCGCGCACGGGTTACCCGCGGTACACAAACATGTAAAGTGGCAGCTGCGCTCCGGGTGTAGCGAGAGGTGGACACAGTGGCAGCGGGGCGCCGAGGAGAGTGTGGGCAGCAGCCGGCAGGCCAGCCGGGCGCCACGGGGCAGGGCCGCACACGCGGGGGCCTCCCGCACTTGGCGAGCCGCCTTCCCTGCAGCCGCAGCCCGCGCCTCAGGATTTCGCAGAGAGGAGGAGCCCTGCGTCTTTAAATGAGAAAGTGTACAATTCTCTCTCCTCCTACAGCATGTCAGCATCTCAAGTTCATTTTTCAACCTACGCTATAACAGTTTGTAATAAAGCCTTCATGAGCTCATGACGCGAGGCACTGTCTGTGGTCAAGTGCTCGGATGTTTCTGGCGCTGCTGAGCTAAGACCCCGAGAAGAAGCTCGCACTGTCGTGTTTGGAGCTCTAGCCCATATTATCCTGAGCTCTTTCAGTATTTGTTCTCGCCCCTGCACACTGTGGCGTTGCCTCGGCGTCCTGTCCCAGTGTGCTGCCTCCCCTTGACCCCCCACTGCTCTCTGTGGTGAAAAGTTTGCCTTGTTCAATGATTACTGTACCCTCGCATGACTGTTACAGCTTCCTGTGCAGAGACGACTGTCCAAGTGCCACATGCCTATGATTGAAACAAAAAATTTATTGTTACCTCTGAGTTTGTGTTCCATGGAAATGCTATCCAGCCGATCACTTAGGAAAACTAATTCTATTTTTAGCTTTTCATTTCTCAGCTGTCCTCTTCTTCTTGTTTGATTTTTGACAGCAATGGAGACTGGGTTATATAAAGACTGCCTGCTAATATGAACAGAAATGCACTTGTAATTCGTGAAAATAAATGTACATCTTCGATCTTCATATTCATGTTAAGATTCAGTGTCAATTTCCTCTGGACCAGCGTGTCACAATGGACAGTCAGCGTCAGTCTGTGCTTGGAGCAGAAATGCTTGCGGGCCTCCCCTTCCCACCCGGGAGCTGCCCCAGCACTGGTTTACATAAGATGACTTAGAAGGTGTTTCTGTAGGGTCCTGGTTGCCCTTTGCACAGCAGAGAACCAACTCTTTGACATGTTCCTTTACTCAAATCATAGTCTAAAGTAGCATGTCGAACTCTGATGAAGACATCCAGACGGCCCAGGTCGGATTTTCTGGCTCTTTCTCAAGAGGTTTGCCCATGTGCCGCAGACATGCTGCTGGGCGCGGCTGGGCGCTGGGAAGGATGGCCCGGCATCACTTGGCTCACGCCAGCCAGCCCGGGTGCTGGTGCTCACACCACGGGTTAACGAAGGATGGCTGACTCAGCCTCAGAGATCAGAACCACATCTAGATTCTTGCTCTAAAGTCCATGATTTTCATCTCTGTGCTCAGAGCTGCCGTGGAACGGTATGCACGGCATCGATAGGGTAGAGGTTTGACTCTCACTTGATATGTTGCTGGGTTAGTTTTCATTTTCAGAGAAGCAGTGACAGTTTTCTTACTCTTGTTTCTTTGTCCTTTTTAAATGGAATGTTAGTATTATGAGGTTCATCTGCAGTCCTCTATGTAGAAAGCCATAGCCGTGGTGGTTACTAATACCTGAGGACTGCAGGCTCTGCCATCCCCCTCGCTGATACTGTGGAGTCAGATTGGCATGAAACCACTAACCGCGTTCTAGAATCACTGTAGCCCTAAGTTGTGTGCTTTTTATTAATCATGCCAAACTTGGTTTAACAGGTCAGAGAATTGTCATAATCAAGGTACCTGTGAAAAGTACGAGCTATTACGTGTGATAGGCTTGTCATTTGGATCTCCTTACATCTCTGAAAACGTACCACTTAGATCAGATTCCTTATTGGTGATACTGAATGCCTCCGTTCTTAGTACATTCAGCTAAGCTTTCCGTCTTATGGCTTTTCTGGTTTCTAAAAAGTAAGCAAAAAATTCCTGTCGAAACATTCCAGTCTTTTCATTTAGAATGAAACAAAATACGTAACCAAGCCAGTGGAATGGATTTGGGAGAGCTCACGACTGTGCTGACACAAGTCTTCAGCGCCGCTGGGGACACGCAGGCCATCTCGGTGCATGGGTAGGAGAGTGTCGCTGCGTCTGTGTGCGGTACACGGCGTGTGGTGTGTGCACAGCGTGTCCTGTGGCTGCAGGCGGGGGTGAGGGCGTGCCGCGGCCCGTTGGCTTTCGGCGCCACTCGTGGCTCGTCACTGGCTGTGCCCGAGTAAGGAGTCAGGCGTGCGTGCCACCCGCACCACATGCCGCGGGATGGTCAGACCATTTAGAGGAGACTGTTTTACCTTTATTTGCTTATGTTAATACGGTTTTTAAATTGGTAACTTTTATATAGTATGGTAATAGTATGTTAATACACACATATGCACACATGCTTTGGGTCCTTCCATAATACTTTTATATTTGTAAATCAATGTTTTGGAGCAATCCCAAGTTTAAGGGAAATATTTTTGTAAATGTAGTGGTTTTGAAAAATCTGAGCAATCCTTTTGCTTATACATTTTTAAAGCATTTGTGCTTTAAAACTGTCATGCTGGTGTTTGAAATATGATACTCGTATAGTGCAGATGAGAAGCATGTTAACAGTGGATGTGTGTCTCTCTCACTGTGATCCAGCTCAGCATCGCGGATCAGAAACGACTGGGAACCCAGAGGGAGCTCTCTGGGGTTGCACCAGGTTTACCTAAAGCTCGTTGCCTTTTTTTTGTGCTGTTCATTCGTGTAGAGCACTCGAGAAAGTTCTGAAACTGCTTTGTATCTGCTTTGTACTGTTGGTGCCTTCTTGGTATTGTACCCCAAAACTCTGCATAGATTATTTAGTATAATGGTAAGTTAAAAACAAATGTTAAAGGAAGATTTTATTAAGAATCTGAATGTTTATTCATTATATTGTTACAATTTAACATTTATTTGTGGTATTTGTGATTTGGTTAATCTGTATAGAAATTGTAAGTAGAAAGGTTTATATTTCATCTTAATTCTTTTGATGTTGTAAACGTACTTTTTAAAAGATGGATTATTTGAATGTTTATGGCACCTGACTTGTAAAAAAAAAAAAAAACTACAAAAAAAATTAGAATCATTAAATTGTGTCCCTGTGTTACCAAAATAACATAGTACTGTGCATGTATAGCTCAGTTGGAATTTCATATGTGAACATAGGAAGTCGTCTAGTCCTTTATTACAGTGCTTCCCAAATAAGTGTGTGTGTCATTTGACTTTGCTTGTAGTAATCCGTGATAGAACCGGAAGCTGCTGCTCTGAAGGCCAGTGGGATTTTAGTGCTCCATCGGGTTTTCCAGATGATTCTTCCGACGCTTGGCTATAGAGGGGGGAAGACGGTGATGCTGGGAGTCCTGGCACGGTGCCCATGTGCATCTCTTCTCATCTCCCTAAACTTCAGCACCTCTGCTGCCAGGGCCGGTGGCCTTGGCACCCTTTTTTTTTCCAGACCAAGATGTCACAAATGTATTAGGGGACTCTTGGAAATTTGGTTCTTCTCAATTTTGGGCGTCATGGAGTGACAACTGACGGGACAGAACCATTGGAAGATGTTCTGGTTTGGTGGTGTAGAAAGAGCGCAAGCTTTGGGCCCATAATGTGGATCCGAGACCTGCCCTCTGCCGGTCCCTGCTGTTCCCGCTTCAGCCTGTGCACTCAGACCTTCGACTGGAAAGGGGAACTTTGCATGCCATAAAGGTCATACAAATACATTCTAAGTTTCTGGCCCAGTGCCTCTAAACAAAGTAACTAGCAGCTCTTCCAAAGCGCTTTATTTAACTGTTTTTATTTGTTTGTTGTAAGGGAGCACTAAGACCTGTGTCACCCTATACCTGCTTTCTGTTAATCTGAGCGGGGAGGACATGTCTGAAACTTTCTTTGGGGAAATGAGCACATCTCACTGAAATGGATGGGTATTTGAAACGCTCATGGGATTATCACATTCACTTTCCCTTTAAGAGATCAACACTCTTTTTTTGTCCAGATCCTATAGAAATCAGTCATAACGATCATCTTTCTTATTCAGCACGAGGAATTAATGCTCCTGTTTTTTCCATATTCATTACGACGAGCTCCTTGCCCTGGCAGTCGCATGGCCGCTCCAGTTGGCGGCATCGTCTCAGATCTCGGTCGGTTCTCTGTGTTTAATCAGACCCAGAGTGCTCGGAGCTGGCCAGGGGCGGCAGAGCTGTTCTCTAGGAAGTGCAGAAGCCAAGCCCAGGTCATGGGGCTACGGAGCAGGTGGAGGCAGGTGTGGACCCCCCTGAAGCCCCAGGTGTGGAGGCTGGACGGGGGCTGGGTGTGTCCACAGGGGAGAAGTGAGGGGGAGGTTTTCATGGGTGGTGGGCTTAACCACTTTTGGATCTGAGGAGGGAGAGTCGGAGAGGGGACAGTGTTCCTGGGCCTCACAGGGCTGAGGGATGGTCAAGGTGCACGGGGCACAAGGGGCTCGTTCTCCGAGTCTGGTCCTAAGGAAAGCTGAAGAAAAGGTAGAAAATGGAGGGAGGTTGTGCCCCATTGACAGGTGTGTTTTGGGCGAAGTGGGAACGGTCTCGAGAATAAGGAAGAGCCAGCAAGGGGAGCAGGGATAAGAGTGATGCCTATCACCGGGAGCCGGGGCTGAGGCGATCCCCGGAAGGCCCGTGCAGTGCCGGGGGCACAAGTCCCCTAGCCTTCTGGGTGCAGAGATGCTTCTCGGGCTTAATGTCCTGGTCAGAGGAGCAGGGAAGCCATCGCCCCATGTTTATGTGGAAATGGTGGTGGAACTGGGAGGGCACAGCTGTGGGCGGGGGATGCACAGTGGCCTGGGGCACGTGTGGGGACACCAGGGCGGGGTTTCCGGGAGGAGGTCTGCTGCAGGCCAGCGGGTGAGCTGCCCGGTGAGCTGGCCGTCTAGGGACCAGTAGCCCTGTTACCACTCCCGGAAACCCCGGTCCCCCCCTTTCTCCTCCTCCTAGGCACTAGAGAGTGCCTTGCCTTACCTCCCAAAGTTGACTGACTAAAACAGTCCTGCTCTTGGGGAGCCAGCAGACGCTGGAGGCTAGAAGACGGGGTCTCTGTGATGGAGCCCACTCCCCAGCACGGAGGACGGCACTAGTGCAAGGCCTGGGTGGGGAAGGCGGGAGCCGCTCCAAGGAGCCAGGGCTGACTTCTTGTAAGGAGTTGGGTTAATTGCTTTTGAAAGGCTTTCTGTGCGCACGCACCCACACAGCAGTGCTAGAGCCCTTCATGAAATCCTTACAGAAGGGGCCCCACGTGGCCGCTGGCGCTCGGCCGGTGAGCAGGGGCACCGCCGGGAGGTCTGTGAAGGTCACCCCGGTTTGCAAGCGCAGGGAAGGGAGGCCCGTGGAGGAGTCCGGGGGGGGGGGGCGGGCAGTAGCCGAGAACGGTGAGCTTGCAAGGCAGCGGGGAGCCACGCCCGCAGAGCTGCCCCACGGACGGGAATTAAATGAGCGGTTTTTATAAAGTTATAGGAACGCAGAGAGTGCTTAATGGGGAACGGGAATGACTCGCTGCATGAGAAAGGGCACCGCCACTGCCAGCCTGAGAAATCTACAAAGGAGCGTGAGGCCCGACTGCACGGCGGGACCGTGTGCGAGTCGGGCCCCAGGCGGCCGGGCGGGTACCCGGCGGGGGGCGGGGCGGGCGGGAGGGCGCAGGCTGTCCGCCTCGGGAAAGACGAGCTCCTGCTGCTGCTGGTGGACAGACGAGACCGAGTATTTTCCTGAAAGGAGAATGAAACCGGCAGATGGGGTCAGGGCCCAAACGGGGTGCCTGGGCGCGTGCCCTGTCCGGCTCCCGCTCGGAGGAAAGCCGCGGGGGGCTCTGCGGGCACTTGGGCCGCGCCCACTGCCCTCACGCCGGGTGCTGGGCGGCAGGGGCGGGGCCGCGCTCCCGAGTTCTGTCCAATTCAGCTCGCTCTCTAAGGTCAGACCTTCTCCTTTCTCAGCTGCGGCCGTGAGACCGGCCTGCCCCGCAAGTGTAGGGTGCAGCCGCACTGACCTGGGCTGCGGAGAGCCCGCCAAACCGGCTCGGGCACCCCCTCGCACCCCGTGTCGCGCCTGTTTCCCACGTGCTGCAGAGGAGTCTGGTGTCTCTTCCAGCTCGCGTCTGGATACAAGAGCATGGCATCTTCAAGGCAGCATGCCCCGCCTGCGATGGGAGAACACAGGTCTCCCCCAACACTCACAAAGTAGCTCCTGAAAAGAAGGCAGACATGCACCCCACCTCCTGAGTAGCCCCTGGCAGATCGAGTCCTAACCTCGACCCCGCTGCGCTGTCCAGTAGCAGAGGAGTCCAGCCAAGCGTGGAATTGGGGCGGCAGCACCTGCCTCCCCGTGGCGCCCAGGAGTCCGAGCGCAGGCGAGCCCCGAGTCTGCAGCAGCTTCCATAAGAGCGCTCCCCCCCCCTTTCTTGTCTTTGTTTTTCGCTCTTCCAGCTTGGCGTCTTGTTTTCCTTGGCGGTAACGGGGAGCATCTCTGGCTCTGGGGGCTTCACCAGGCCCCCAAGGATGCCCCCTCAGCCAGGTGTCGAGTGCCACGTCCCTGCCTCCGTCTCTCCTTGCTCCCTGACCGCCTGGCCCTCCGCACCTCACCCTGACTGGGAACTGGCAGCCCGGGGCCCCCGTGTTCCAGCACGGGCCTAAGAGCACAAGCCCAAGACCCCAGCGCGCAGAGGTGAAGCCCCTCCCGTGAGATACCCCGCCCCCCAGATTCACACAGCTCTCCTGGTACACGGGAGTTTCTGAAACGCTGCTGACAGATACCAAGAGGTTTCAGACTTTGTGTTAGTCTGGCAGATGGAGAAGGGCAATGATTACAATTAGAAAACACGGCGTGGAAGATGCCATGTCTGTAACTGGGGAGGCTGCAGACAGGTGCTGAGAATTCCAGAACATTCTGTCCAAAAAAATTGACTTCTTCCCATTGCTGCTTCCTTTTCTTTCCTCCTTTTTTTAAAAAAAAATATTTTATTTATTTATTGGAGAGAGACACAGTGAGAGAGGGAAACAAGAAGGGGGGGGGGGAGAGGGAGAAGCAGGCTTCCTGCCGAGCAGGGAGCCCGATGCAGGGCTCCATGCAGGGCTCCATGCAGGGCTCAATCCCGGGTCTCCGGGATCATGACCTGAGCCAAAGGCAGTAGTCACTCAACCGACAGAGCCACCCAGGCGCCCTGAGCTGCTGCTTTCTCACGTTTACTCTGTGCATAAAGTAGACCTTGAGCTGTTTACTGAGGACTACATTTTTGTTTCCCACGACTCTAATACGTGCATTAAATCCGGAGAGCAGTTAACTTCCCCTGCCCGAATCCTCTAGGATCACGGGATAGGGTATCCCACCTTAGTGGTGCTTCTCAAACCAGCTTATTCACCTCCCTAGCCCCCTGCATCTCCAGAGAGCTCCTTTCCACCTTAGGGCCACTAAGTCCCTCCTGGCTCACATCCATCCATCCTTCCTTCCTTCCTTCCTTCCTTCCTTATTTATTTATTTATTTGTTTGTTGGCTTTATTGTTTTTGGTAGTTTAAGATTGACAGAATAACTGAGTCTCTGTACTGATGCCTTTTCCAGAATGTCCTCTAATTGGAAATATAAATAATGTAGCCTGGGCGCCTGGGCGGCTCAGTGGGTTAAAGCCTCTGCCTTCGGCTCAGGTCATGATCTCAGGTCCTGGGATCGAGGCCCCCATCAGGCTCTCTGCTCAGCAGGGAGCCTGCTTCCTCCTCTCTCTCTGCCTGCCTGTCTGCCTACTTGTGATCTCTCTCTGTCAAATAAATAAAATCTTTTAAAAAAAAAAAAAAAAAAGGATGTAGCCTTTTCATAGCAGCCTCTCCTGTGTGGCAGTGTTGTGTTTAAGGCCACTTAACGTCAGTTTATGGCTCGGTAGCTCATTTTTCCTCCAACTTTATTGAGTACAATTGACAAATAAAATTGTATATATTTAAATTCCAAATACAAGTACTTCATGGAATGATCACCACTACTGGGTTAGTACATCCATCACCTCACGTGTGTGTGTGTGTGTGTGTGTGTGTGTGTGTGATGGGAACACTTAAGATCTACTCTTAGCAGGCGCCTGGGTGGCTCAGTTGGTTGAGCGACTGCCTTCGGCTCAGGTCATGATCCCAGAGTCCCAGGATCGAGCCCCACATCAGGTTTCCTGCTCGGCGGGAGGCCTGCTTCTCCCTCTCTCGCTCCCCCTGCTTGTGTTTCCTCTCTGGCTGTTTCTCTCTGTCAAATAAATAAATAAAATCTTTTTTAAAAAGTCTGCTCCTAGCAAATCTCGAGTACATAACACAGCATCACCAACCGTGGTCAGCGTGCTGGGCACTACATCCCCAGAAGTCATTCATCTCAAAGTGGAGCCTTGGACCTTTTGACCAGCATCTCCCCTTCATCCCCCCGAGCCCTTGGTAAGCACCGCTCTCCTGTGTGTCTACGACGGCCCGCCTCTGCTTCGCGGAATGACTCACCCATTCGCCTATGAAGGGTTTCTTGGTTGTTTCCTATTTGGGGCAATTTGTTTTCATTTGGGGCAAATGTATAAAGCCACTATAAACCTTCCTCTGCATATTTTTCTGCGGATGTAAGTTTTCATCTCATTCAGGTACTACCTTCCTTTTGGTGCGTGGTTGCAGCAGACACACATTTAAAGGCAGAAATGATACGATATCTCTAAGGTCTCTTCAGAGGGAGCACACCTGATCCTTTGAGGCCAGCATTGCCCTAATACACCAAACTCAGGCAAAGATATTGTAAGTAAAAAGCTATAATATTTTTAACAGCTTTAAGTGCAGAAATGGTCAACAAAATATTAGAAAGTCAATTCAAAAAAAAAAAAGAAAAAAGAGAGAGAGGGAGAGAAGAAGAAGGAAAGAAAATCCAATAACCTATAAGAAGAATTATAGGGGAGCCTGTCTGGCTTGGTTGGTGGGGCATGTGGCTCTTGATCTCAGGGTTGTAAGTTTGAGTCCCACAAAGAGCGTAGAAATTACTTGAAAATAAAATCTTCGGGAAAAAAAAAAAAAAAGAATTACACTCCATGACCAGGTTGGATTTACTTCAGGCATGCAAAATTGGTTCAACATAAGGAAGGCAATGTAATCCATCATTATCAACAAAGGCTAAAGAAGAAAGATCACATGATCATATCAATAGATGCAGAAGCAGCTCAAGACAAAATCCAAATACCTTTGTTCATAAAATCTCAGCAAAGTAGGAATAAAGGGGACCTTTCCCAACTTGACTGAGAGTATCTACAAAAAACCTATAGGTATGTGTCAACTATACTTCAGTTAAATCAACATTAACAACAAAACCTACAGGGAACATTATTAATGAGAAGCTACATGTTTTCCCAAGGTCAGGGACAAGGCAAAAGCTGTCCCTTGGCACCACTCCTGTTAAACATTATATTTAAAGAGAAACCAGTGACCTAGGATTTTGTATCCAGTGAAAGTGTCCTTCAAAAATGGAGAAATAGGGGCGCCTAGGTGGCTCAGTTGGTTAAGCAACTGCTTTCGGCTCAGGTCATGATCCTGGAGACCCGGGATCGAGCCCCACATCGGGCTCCCTGCTCGGCGGGAAGCCTGCTTCTCCTTCTCCCACTCCCCCTGCTTGTGTTCCCTCTCACTGTCTCTCCTGTGTCAAATAAATAAACAAAATCTTAAAAAAAAATTAGGAGCACCTGAGTGGCTCAGTCAGTTAACTCTCTGCCTTTGGCTCAGGTCATGATCTCAGCGTCCTGGGATCGAGCCCCATGTCAGGCTTCCCTGCTCAACGGGGAGTCTGTTTCTCCCTCTGCCCCTCAGCCACTCCCCTTGCTCATACTTTCTCTGAAATGAATAAATAATATCTTTAAAAATAATAAATAAAGTTTAAAAAAACAAAGAATTTGTTGCCAGTAGAGCTGCTTTGCCAGAAATGTTAAGTCGTTCAAAGAAAAGGAAAATTATATAGGTCAGAAGCTCAGATCGACATAAACCTTTTTTTCTTTCTTTCTTTCTTTCTTTTTTTTTTTTTTTTTTTTGGAGAGAGGCAGGGGGAGGAGCAGAGGGGGAGAGAGAGAATCTTAAGCAGGCTCCATGCCCAGTGCAGAGCCTAACACAGGGCTTGAACTCAGGGCCCTGAGATGGTGACCTGAGCCGAAATGAAGAGTGGGGGCACTTGAATGACTGAGCTGCCCAGATGTCCCTGGAGTGTCAGCTGAGTGTTGTCTAAGATTCCTGAATCTGTGATTTGGTTTCTGTCATTAATTCTGGGATAGTCTCACTTTGTTGTTGTTATTGTTGGGGGGGCGGTTTGGGGTTTCGTTTGGTTTGGTTTTTTTCTGTGATAGAGACACACCAGGGCACTCGCACTGCTTTCTGGGAAGCCAGGGCCCCACTCCGTTTTTTTCTTTAAGATCTTATTTTGAAGTCTTCTCTCCGAGCAACATGGGCTCAAACTCACAGCCCCAAGACCCAGAGCCGCACAGCCGCCAGCTGGGCAGCCAGGCGCCCCTCCGCGCACTTGTTTTATTGCAAAAAGTTTGTAAACGGCTTATCTCACGGAAAACTCATTTTTGTGCTGAAGACAAGAGCTCGCGGTCATTTCGTGCTGGGGGTGGCTGGCGAGGCGGCCGTGCTGACCTCTGGCCGAGCCTCTGTGGACATCTCGCGTGTCCCGTCCCTGTGATGCATGCATACGGCGGCCCCAGGATGCCCGATGGCTCCGGGGCACGGGCCCACCTTCCGTTCAGCGCGCATCCCGGGATCCCTCGGGGACGCTTCTCAGCAGGTGAGTCGTGAGCACACCAACCACGCCACCGGAGCTCGGGGATAAATCTGGGGCTCACACGGGTTCAGCCACAAAGCCGGGACCGCTGGGTGCCAGGATGCAGTGATGCGGCACCCCGAGCCTGGCGCCCGCCCCCCACCCCAGCTGCGAAGGCGTGCTGGTGCTCCAGGCTCCATCCCAGCTGCTGAGGGTGCCCGGGCCTCGGAGGCGCACATCTGTCACCACTGACCCTGCACGACATGCGCAGTGAGTGCCAGCCATTATCCCTTTAAATGTTTCCTTTGCACCTGTCTTCTTCCAGAATTCCCATTCTGTACATATGACATCTTTTATAATTGTCCTGCAGTTCTTGGACATTCTGTTACTTTTGGGGTTTTTTTTTACCTTTTTTTTCCTCTTTACATTGTCATCTGGAAGGTTTCTAGTGACGTTTCTTCAAGTTCACGGGTTCTTTTCTCGGCTGTGCCCAGCCCACATACATGCCCACCAAAGCCATTCTCCCCCATTTCTGTTAATTTTTTTTTTAATTTCTAGCATCTTCTTGATGCTTTCTTAGAGTTTTCACCTCTCTGCTTACATTACCCATCTATGCTTGCACACCGCCCCCCTTTTCCATTGGACCCTACATATTAACCATGGTGGTGTTAAATTCTCCACACAACGGGGCACCCAGCTGGCTCAGTAGGAAGAGCAGGTGACTCTTAATCTTGGGGTTCTGAGTTCAAGTCCCATGTTGGGTGTAGAGATTACTTTGAAAATAAAATCTTGGGGCATTTTGGTGGCTCAGTTGGTTAAACAATTGCCTTCGGCTCAGGTCATGATCCTGGGGTCACAAGATCAAGCCCCAAATCAGACTCCATGCTTAGCATGGAGCCTGCTTCTCCCTCTCCCTCTGCTGCTCGCCCTGCTTATGTGCTCTTGTTCTCTCTCTCTGTCAAATAAATAAAATCTTCTAAAAAATAATAAAAATAACAAAATCTTTAAATTTCTGCCCCACAATGCCAACATCTTTGCCGTATTCTGAGGCTTGCCTTGACTCTTCACACTGTGTTTTTTTTTTTTAAGATTTTATTTATTTATTTGACAGAGAGAGACACAGCCAGAGAGGAGGGAACACAAGCAGAGGGAGTGAGAGAGGGAGAAGCAGGCTTCCTGCCGAGCAGGGAGCCCGATGTGGGACTCAATCCTTGGACCCCAGGATAATGACCCCACCCAAAGGCAGATGCTTGACGACTGAGCCGCCCAGGCGCCCCGCAGCCCGTGCCTTTTCTTTAGCATGCTTGTAATTTCTTGTTCAATGTCAGACAGGTGTTGGGTAATAGAACTGCGGTAGACAGCACTTAAACGAGAGGTTTATATGTTTTTCTGGTTAGGACTTAGGCTCAGAGGCTGAGGTTTCCTCTCGTGTCCTTCTTTATGTTTCCCCTGCTGTCCTTGGGTGTCCCTAGAGACGCCTTCTGTGGGGTCAGCCTTGCTCCAGTGCTCACTTGGGCAACACATGTGTTAAGATTGAAACAACCCAGGGCCACCCGGGTGGCTCAGTCGCTTAAGCGTCCAACTCTTGATTTCAGCTCAGGTCATGATCTCAGGGGCTTGGGGTCAAGTCCCTTGTTGGGCTCTGCACTCAGCGGGAAATCTGCTCCGGATTCTCTCCCTCTGTCTCTGTCCAGTCCACCTGTTCTCACTCTCTCTCTCTCCAAATAAAATTTTTTTAAAAGATTTTATTTATTTGACAGAGAGAAACACCGCCAGAGAGGAAACACAAGCAGGGGGAGTGAGAGGGAGAAGCAGGCTTCCCGCCGAGCAGGGAGCCCGATGTGGGACTCGATCCCGGGTCTCTGGGATCATGACCTGAGCCGAAGGCAGTTGCTCAACCAACTGAGCCACCCAGGCGCCCACTCAAAATAAATAAAATCTTAAAAAAAAAAAAAAAGATGAGAACGACACAGAGAAGATGAGCATGACCGCTGTGCTGGGCTGACATGTGGGTTCTCAGATGATCAGCCATGCAGCTCTTACAGGTGCAATTCTCTAAGAAACGGGAGCCCTGCTGTTGGGGGCGGGAAGGCGTGGAGGGAGGGGCATGTCCCAGGACCAGATGATTAGGACTATCTTCTCATTGGCCCGCGATGCTCCCAAGTGCTGCTTCTTGGGGAAGGGCATGCGGGGGGAGGGGGTTGCCTCCTTGGATAAGACAAAGGGTACAGGCGGCTGCAGTTGCCATGTTGGATGAGGCTCTGGGCAAGTTGTCTCTGTTGCTGGCTGGTGTGCGTGCGTGTGTGCGTGTGTGTGCGTGCCTGTGTGTGTGCGTGTGTGTGTGTAGAATGAACCATCTGGCTGCATTTCAAATGATCGCATGTCCCCTGTCCCTTGTGTCAAACACAAAGAATTTCCACTCTTCACTGCGAGAGCCTGCTGGGGCTCCTTGGAGGTAAAACACATGCGTGCGCCCTGTCCCCTTCAGCTGGGTCACTGAGGGTGAGCTTTGACTTCTCAAGCTAATCCTCACTCAGCCCCCAGCGTTTCATGAACTTCACCTTTTAGGGGCCCCTATGGGTTCCTGCTCTGCCCTCTCCTGCTATACTGGTGAGTTGGGAGACTCTGTCTTTGCCTGAGTCTACAGACTGAGGGCGGGGATGTTGCCCCCTGACCTCGATTCTCTGCTGGGTCTAAGAAGAGGTCCTTGATTTTCAGTTTTTTCCAGCTTCTTCCTTGTTTTTGAGGGGAGACGTGATTCCAAGTTCTCTACATGTTGAAGCGAAACCTGAAGTCCTTTCCTATGTTTGTGGTTGCTTCCCAGTGGCTTTCTAGCAAGTGCTTCTAGAAGGGCGTTTACTCAGCAGGTGTAGCTGGAGAGTTAAGAAATAGCTGTGCATCTGATTTCACCCCAGGCTGATGTGGACAGTGGTGGGGGATAGCCGCCAGAGCTGGGGCACATCTACCACGGGTGACCAGTAAGAAAATCTACTTTCCAAAATATAAAAAAATGATTCCCAAAATACAAAAACCCTGCCTCGTTCCCAACTGTTAGTCAATCAAAGAATATTATATGCTTACATGAAAAAAAAAAAAACATCTGATGCCATTAGAAACTAGAAAGATGCAAATTAAAGATGAAGTGTGGGGCACCTGGGTGGCTCAGTCAGTTACGTGTCGTCTGCCTTCGGCTCAGGTCATGGTCACAGGGTCCCGGGATTGAGCCCTTGCTCAGGCTGGCACCCTGCTCAGTGGGGACTCTGCTCTCCCTCTCCCTCTCCCTCTGCCCCTCCCACCCTCTACTCTTGCTCTCTCTCTCTAATAAACAAAAACCTTTTTAAGAGAAAGAGTGAGGGGCGCCTGGGTGGCTCAGTTGGTTGGATGACTGCCTTCGGCTCAGGTCATGATCCTGGAGACCCGGGATCGAGTCCCACATTGGGCTCCCTGCTCGGCGGGAAGCCTGCTTCTCCCTCTCTCACTCCCCCTGGTTGTGTTCCCTGCCTGGCTGTGTTTCTCTCTGTCAAATAAATAAAATCTTTAAAAAAAAAAAAAAAAAAAAAGAGAAAGAGTGAGCACAAAGGGGGGGAGAAGGGCAGAGGGAGAGGAAGAAGCAGCGAGCCTGATATGCGGCCGATCCCAGGACCCCAGGATCATGACCTGAGCCAAAGGAAGATGCTTAACCAAATGAGCCACCCAGGCTCCCCCAAATAAAAATCTTTAAAAAAAAGGAAAAAAAAAGATGAAATACCAGTTTGTGCACACCCTATGGGGCTTTCTGTGTTTTTGGTTTTGTTTGTTTGCTCATGTGTTTTTAGCAAAAGCAAAGTTATAAAAGCCAAATGTGACGTTGTGGGAAACGCTATCTGGCGCTGCTAACAGCGCCGAAACCAAATACGCTGAAATCTGCCGCATATGGCGAGCCAGGCAGATGTGTTTTGACTCAGTAATTCTACTACTGGGATTTGTTGGGGGGAATTTTTGTTCCCTAGACAATAATCCAAGAGAGAACAGCCACGTGGACAAAGGTGTTTGTATCAGCACTATTTGAAACCCCAAAAGAAGCCAAATGCCTGCTGTGGCCTTCTCTAGGGAATGGCCTGGCCCGCCCCCGCCGCAGCTGCGGAGCCTTCACGTCGCCACCCCCACCCCTGGCTTGGACCTGGCAGCACGCAGACCCCAGCCCCGCTTGTGAGTCAGGCAGTTTTCGGTCTGCTCCTCTGAAATGACATTGCCCCTTCTCTTGTCCGCCTGCCAGGGAGCTCCCTGGAAAGCGCGCTGTGTGTCTTGCTCATTTTAGACCACCAGCCACCTGCTGCAGGCCCCGGGACAGAGAAAGGTTCGGAAAAGGCTAACGTGGAAAACGTGGCTCACAGACCCACTGTGGCACCATCATCGTGGACCTGTTAGAAATGCAGAATCTCTGGTTTATTTTTCTAAGATTTTATTTATTTATTTGACAGAGAGAGACACATCAAGAGAGTGAGCACAGGCAGGGGGAGTGAGAGAGGGAGAAGCCAGGTTCCTGCTGAGCAGGGAGCCCGATGTGGGGCTCAATCCCAGGACTAGAAAGTGACCTGAGCCGAAGACACACGCTTAATGACTGAGCCACTCAGGTGTCCCAGAATCTCTGGTTTAAGAGGGTAAATTTTATATTATCTATGTATGCTACCACGATTAAAAACTAGAATGCAGGGTCTCAGGACCCACCTCAGACACTCTGCATTTCCACAAACACATCTGAACAAATTCCCAGGTGATCTGCTTGCATTTTGAGAAACCCTGTGTGTCGGATGCATAGTTACGCTTAAAATATAAATTCCCATCATCAGTTACTAGTTCTAATCATAACATCGACTTCTTTTTCTTCCTCACTGTGGGAGGCTGCTCTTTATTGTCTCTTGGACTCCTTCTTCCCCTGCACGAAGAAGGGAGAAATCAGTGGCAGCTGGCAGTCTCCACGGACAGCACGACGCCATGGCAACGTCTTCCATCAGTGACTTAATTTCATCTCCTCTTTTACATCTCGCTCTCCTCAGCCCTGAAGCTGGGAATTTTTTTGATTTGGAAAGAACCAAAGGCAGCTTGTGGTTACCATGCCAACAACAACAGCACCCTTTCCTGATGGTCTTGGATCTCATAAAGGAAACTTATCAGCAAATCAGAGAATTTTAACCCCAAGGAGCTACAGAGAGACTTCAACCCCTCATTTGGCCGCGGACAGCCCTGGGGCTGGAGGTGAGCTCCCCGTCTGGAGCATGGCATCCTGCCAGGCTGCTTTGAAGTTGCCCCTCGACAAGCTTCTCGGCCTGGCCATTCCACAGGGTTTAGGCAGGATTTGGGGACAGAAGGCAGGCTAGAAGACCCTTTAGGAGAACTGCTTTAAGTGCCTTTTTTCTTTTTTAACTGAGCTTTATGCCCAACATAGGGCTTGAACTCATGACTCTGAGATCAAGAGTTGTATACCTTACCCACTGAGCCAGCCAGGCACCCTGCTTTTGGTGTCTTGCTGCCCCCAAAACCCAGTGTATCTGCTCGCCTAGGGCCGTCAAAGTAACAGACCGAGCAGCCTCGACGAGAGATCATGGTCTCATACTTCTGGAGGCTGCAAGTTCAAGATCAAGGCGTCAGCAGATTCGGTTTCTCCTGGGGCCTCTTTCCTGGGTGTGTCCATGGACAGTCTCCCTCTCCCCGTGTCCTCACGTGGTCAGTCATCCCTGTGTGTGTCTGTGACTGATTTCCTCTTACAGGGACACCAGTCAGACAGGACCAAGGCCCATCCTAATGACCTCATTTTGACATAATCACCTACTTGACGGCTATTTCCAGACCCAGTCACATTTGGAGGGATACAATTTAGCATAAAACAACTGGCTAGGGGGGGCGCCCGGGTGGCTCAGTTGGTTAAGCGACTGCCTTCGGCTCAGGTCATGATCCCGGAGACCCAGGATCGAGTCCCACATCGGACTCCCTGCTCGGCAGAAAACCTGCTTCTCCCTCTCCCACTCCCCCTGCTTGTGTTCCCTCTCTCGCTGTGTTTCTCTCTGTCAAATAAATAAAATCTTTAAAAAAAAAAACCAAAAAACTGGCTAGACCGGATCCTTGGGGGGACACGGGCAATGCCCTAGCCTTTAGCCATCTCTGTGTGTGAGAGCCTGTGCAGGTCCGGCTCTAGGACAGGACTAAGTCCTACGGGCCACGCACTCGCACGGGGCTGGAGAGACTCCCAGGGGCACTTAGACAACTGCAGGGTCCTGGATCTCATGTTGTAGTCCACCTCTGACGAGTGTAGCTGATCCGTTCACCCGTGTTGGGCTGAGTCCGTATCACCAGGCGGGCTTGCCAGCAGCAGGTGTCCAACACGGCTGAGCATCAAGACACCGAGCCATGGTGCACCAGGTTCTCACGGACCCTGCCATCCCTTCTTCCTCATGGTGCACTTCCTGTGCCCGGGGCTTCTGGTGCCCAGCCCAGCCCAGGGGAAAGAGCCGGGCGTCTTAGAGCTCATTTACTCTTAAGTCGTCCTGCCGGAGTGGCTCATTCAACCAATTATGTTGCAAGCGCTACAGATACAGGTGAGGACAAAAGCAGACCCTGCCCTCAGGTGACTGACATCCTGGTGAGCGCAGGTGGACAATAAACTAAACAGGAGAAGACACAGGCCAGTCGTGGTGGCGGTGGTGGGAGGGGTTGTTGAGGAGGAAAATCGAAGCTGGGTGAGGAGGGAGAGGGAGGGGTGGGCAGGAGCCCCTGGTCCGCAGAGCCTGGAGGAGACTGCTTCTCTGGTGAGGACACATTCGAACAGAATCCCGAAGAGAGAGGGGCCTTCCAGGGGATGGGACAGCAAGCACAGAGTGCCCAAGAAGGAGAAACTAGGAGGTGAGTTGCCTGAAGAGTAGTAAGCAAGGGGAGGTTGTAGGGCAGAATTTAACCTTGCCCCCAAAGAGTGTCATTTGCCTTCTGCTTTTGGGAGGCCGTTGCTAAGCTCTATCAGGAGTGCCTGTTTGCGTGGGGGCCTTTAATAGCCTAACAATGCAATTTCAGGTAGGGACATGGCACAGATGATATTCGGGCCAGAGCTGGGCACACAATAAAGACCAACATTGTGGTGAGGGGGCTGCAGACTCGGATCACTCAGAGGATACTGAAGTAGTTACACCTGTGCAATGATCGCCAATAAAAGCTCGGAGCACCAGGCGCTGAGGAACTTTCCTGTTGGTGGAAGCGAGCGGGCTGCTGAGAGGGGGCTTGGGTGTGGCTCCAAGAACAGAAGGCAGCTCACTGCGCAAGTCTGGCACTCTCCTGTACTCGCCCAGGGGGCCTTTCCTGTGGCTGGTTTTAACTGGCATCCTTCCCGTGCTGTAAACCGTAACTGTGAGTAAACAGCTCTCTGTGAGTCCCTCCAGGAAATGGTCAGCCTTAACTAAGGGTCAGCTTGGGGACTCCCAAATCTGCCATTGGACTGGTCCCTCCAAATGTCATAGTTGACCCAATGCAGGGTCGAAGTAGGAAAGCAGGAGGGACAGGGAGGTGCCAAGTCTTGGGGGGCCATTGGAAGGACTCTTTTTTAGTCTCAGCACAATGGAAAGCTCCTGGAGGCTTTTGAGGAGTGACAGGTCTGGCTTTTGTTCTCAAAGAGTCAATGTGTGAAGAGGAAGGAGGCAGAGCTTGCTGCTCCCTTGTGGCAATCACAAACATGAGAGACAACAGTGGTCTCGGTGCTGGGTACTGGTGGCAGGAGAGGGACCTGCTGAGGGGCCACTGTGGGCCATGATGGGGAGAGCCAAGGTGAGGGACTCGGAGGTTTTGGCTGTCCTGGAAGTTTGGCTGTGCCTTTTACTGAGGTGGTGGGCTCTGTGGCCTGATTGAGGGTGCACTGGCTTTGGGGTACCCCCTAGCGCTCCAAGGGTGGGGCAGATGGACTTGGAAGGCCTGGGATTTGGAGGTTGGGGGTCGGTGCTGAGGCACACCCTGGGAAACATCAGGTGGTCTGAAGTGCTTCTTGACCACCACGGAGACGTGGCTGAATCCGGACGTGAGTTCTAGCAATAAACAGGTGGAGTGGTTGGAGGGAGCCCAAGAGTGGGAGGAGCCCAGCGCAGCTGCTCCTGAGCAGTCTTGCTCTTGAAGAATTGGAAGCATGGTGATAGAGTGGATGTGAAGATGACAGTGTCTCCCATCCTGATGTGACGACCCAATAAAGCGGGGACTGAGGGCACAGGAGAAAGAGGGCACTGTGACTGAAGCAGACCAGCTGGGACCCCATGCACCAGTGACATGCGTGGCGGTGGGGGTGGGCCGGTGGGAGGTTTAATGTGGAAGCAGTGAGGAACGCTCTCCTGATGCTGCTGAAGTCTTCAGTGACGTGGGACACAGAGATAGCACAGGCAGAGGGCAGGGGCAGGTGTAGGATCGTCTTCTGGGAAGGGGGGACTCTGAATGGCCACAACAGGTGGGGCAGTGGTAGGGTTACCAGGAGGACCGTTCTGCCCTAGCAGTTAGTCTCCCCAAGGGAAAGCATCTCTCCAGCCATAGCAGAGAGAGTCACATTTACCCAGGACTGGGCTTCGCCAGGCAGGTGTGTGATGTGAGGAAGGTGCTCGAGGGATGTGAACAAAGGGAGGAGAAGAGCCACCAGGTAGGTGAGTGGTGAAGACAGGGAGTTGTATGGCTCCCAGCACAGCTGAAGGTGGCCGTGGTCCTTCCAACAGGTGGGGACCAGAGGGCCCAGTGTGGTGGACCACAGTGGGCTGTCTGAATGGAGCTTATGGAGGGTGATGACAACAGGGACCAAACAGTGGGCGGCAGACCACAGGCCATGGTGGACAGATGCCTCATGGAATTACATAGAGAGTCGCGTGCAGGATGTCATCAATAAACACAAAACTGAAAAGGACAGACCATGTTAGGGCATTACACAAGACAAGACTAGGTCTTAAATCATGAAACTTTTCTCATACGATGTGTGCTAGATCATAATGTAAAATGGGGTTTTAAAGCTTAAAATCTGCCATGTTAACGGTTAAGTGTATAATTCAGTGACATTAAGTACATTTACATTGTTGTGTAACCATCCGCACTATCCCCCAAATTTCTCATCCCCCCAGATAGAAACTTTGTATCCATAAAATGTATTCTTTACTGTGGTCATAGCTTAGAACGTTTGGAAGGCACTTGTCAGTGGTCAGGGTCCATCTTGAGGGTCATGCAAGGGGGCAAGATCCTTGCAGGAGGGGGGACAGTGAGCTGACAGACCAGGGCACTGGAAGGATCCTCCGTGATTCACATGCATCAATCCCTTAGATTTTAAGGGAAAGATGTGTTTCTGAGAATGTAGCTAGGAACCACAATGCAAAGAACAATAGGAAATCTGGTGCTAAAATTTTCCAAGAATGAAGGAATCCAAAGAAATGGAGCAGAAATCACTGACGTGCCTAAGCACCCCATAATTATTTGGGTATGTTAAGTTTACTATTCTGAAGCCACTAAAATCATTCATGAAAAACTGCAACAAGAGAAAAATACTCCTTCTCAAAGTAGGATACAAAATTATATAAACTTTGACTCACATAAAAATTAGGATTTTTTTCCAATGGAGGACTGGCCAAGATATTTGCAAAACAACAGAAGCTTAATATTTAAGACAATCTAAGGAATCTCTAAGATTCACAAGAGAAAGGAACTCCCCTCCCCTCAGTTGGAAACTGAAGATCTGAAAGTTGGAAATTGAAGATATGAAAGGCTTAATAATTAATGAAGAGATGCTAACACTCATCTGACAAACACATCTTGCAAAACGATCATGAGTTCCCACTTTGCAGCCAGATTTGTAAAAGAGGGGGAGCTGGAGACATTGCTAGAATGGCTAAGTTCTGACAAATAGTATCCAGAGACCTAAGTACAGTAATGAATCAGACGCTGAGAGATCTTTAGATACACTGCATTGCAAAAAAGAAACCAGATCTAAAGGAGGCTAACATTTACAAAAATGTTATATACATTGTGACCTCAACACTGTGGTTTTTAAAAAATTATTATGTAACTTATAACGGAAAGCTGTGGGTCCAACGAAATAATAACATGAGAGTCGTGGGGGGGACAGGACGTGGACCTAAAAATGGGACGGGCTGCCTGGGGGGACGGGATGTGGACCTAAAGATGGGGCGGGCTGCCTGGGGGGCCGGGAGGGCCCCCCGGAGGATGGAAATTCCTGTCGAGTCCGATTGGGGAGTTCTGGAGCAGAGGCGAGCCGGATGCAGAGGCTCTCAGGTGGAGTGGCCTGGAGAGTTCGGGGAGGATGCAGTGGGCGAGCATGGAACACCCTGCATTCTGGGGACCGAGTCTCCGAATGGTCAGGCCAGGAAAGCCCGAGTCCCGCGCACGGCCGACTCCTGGGCCCCGCTTCGGCCCCGGAAGGTGTGGGCCTGACGTCCCTCGGCGGGTCCAGGCGGACGGAGAGAGCGAGTGACCCGCGGGCTCCCCACCGCAAGGAAAGCCTGCGGGCGAAGACGGTGGGCCGAGCACCCCAGTCGGGGCCAGCCAGCGCTTGCGCACTGCGATCCTCTTCGAGCCCGCCCCGTGGCCCGCCCCTCCCTCGAGGCCACGCCCCTAGTCTCTTCAACCCTCATAGGCTGGCTCTGAGGCCGCGCTCGGCAGGCCGGCCAATGGGAGCGCGGCGCGCCCCGCGGCACGTGCGCCCCCGCCCAGCCCGGCCGTGTGCGAGCCGGTCCAGCTCCCGAGCGCGGAGCGCGCGGGGAGGGAACGCGCGGGCGGGGTGGGGCACGGGGCGGAGCGCGGGCGGGGCGGCGCACTGATTGGCCGACGCCGCGTTCCGAGGCCGTTAACGGCGGCGCGGCGGGGCCACCGCTCCAAAACAAAGGGCAGGCGGCCCGCGGGGCGGCGGCGGGAGGATGCCTCGCGCCCTGCGGAGGCGCCAACGGCCGCAGCGCGTCCCGGGCCGCGCCGGCGCCGCCTGAGAGCCGAGCCCGCGCTGACCGGGGCCCGGGCCGGATGGGCGCTGCGGGCCGGGGCGCGGACCGCCGAGCGGCCGTGAGTACGGGTGGGCCTTGGACACTGTTGCGCGGGCGGCTACTTTGTGGCGACCCGCGGCTCCTGCGGCTGCGGGCGGGGCCCGGAGGCACCTGTTGGGCGTCCGGGCCGCGGGCGGGGCGCGAGCGGGCCGCACCTGTGGATGTTTTTGTTCTGATTTGGTTTTTTTATTGTGATTTGGCTCAGTCCGTGTTGGAGCGGACCACAAAGCCTAATCTTTGCTTTTGCCCCCCTTTCTTCCCTTCCTTCCCTGCCTCCTCCCCATGGAGCCATGAAAAAATTTAGAGAAAATGAACTAGATGCCTGATGATAATAGGATTTTCCCTCTTAAAAAAAAATGTTGCGACAGGGGAGTGAAGTGAGGACAAAAGAGGGTTCCTAGGATTGTTTATTAGAAGAGGGGGATGTTTTCAGGTTGCCCACATTAAGATCGTGACTAAAAACGAATCGTCCTCCCTATCAGTTCCCCGCTTGTAGCACTAGGGTGTTTTTTTAAAAATTATTATTATTAAAGCACAGCTTGCAAGAGCCATAGCTTGGGAAACCTGCTAAGTAGGGTCCCCCTCCCCCAGGCCTGCCTCTGTTTGACATCTTTTGATGTCCAGATAGTGTGCTCAGTTCCAGAATGGGGAGGGGGAAAAAAAGGGCTGCAATTTCATTTTGCAAACATAATGGCTTTGGAAGACATCAGCTTCCCCACCCCCAAGCTTTTTTGTTCAGTTGCATTTCTTCTTCCTCTTTCTGGCCAGAACACACTGTAACCTGTTGTTTCCTTTGCCAAGAATGTTATTCTTTCCACCCACCTCGCTCCTAAACTCCTACCCAAGCGCCAGGAGGAGGCTTACCTCCTGTAGAGAACTGGTCCAGGTCCTTCACCTGAGCAAGCTGGCCCTCTCCCACACCTGCACACCCTCCAGCCTCTGCTCCCTTCTAGTAGATAAGTCCTTGCACCATGCCAGGAGCTCTGCTGGATGCTGGGGTGGTTGAGTTTTGGAATCATGCACTGCTTCCTCCCTACTCCTAGTCCCCCTTCCTTGAGTGGCAGTGTGGCAGTTGAGGAAAGCTAATACTGAGGCTCTCCTTGACCCTTACCATCCCTCCTCTCGCATCTCACAGGGTGGGTGCCTTCTCCTTGCAGGAACCTCTGAGGTAGGACCAGAGCAAAATGATGTCCTACCACACACCTGTAGCATGGAGTCTGGTCTCTATTGGGCACTTAAGAAAAATAAAAAACAGGGGCGCCTGGGTGGCTCAGTTGGTTGGGCGGCTGCCTTCAGCTCAGGTCATGATCCTGGAGACCCGGGATCGAGCCCCGCATCTCAGCAGGAAGCCTGCTTCTCCCTCTCTCACCCCCCTGCTTATGTTCCCTCTCTCGCTGTGTTTCTGTCAAATAAATAAATAAAATCTTAAAAAAAAAAACAAAAAGAAAAACAAAAAGAAAAAACAAAAAACTGAATAATCTTAATTACCAATCCGAGCAATAGCCTTTGCTTCCCTCCCCCTTTTTTAATTTTTTTTTAATTTTTTTTTAAAGATTTTATTTATTTGACAGAGAGAAACACAGCCAGAGAGGGAACACAGGCAAGGGGAGTGAGAGAGGGAGAAGCAGGCCTCCCGCCGAGCAGGGAGCCCGATGTGGGACTCGATCCCGGGTCTCCGGGATCATGACCTGAGCCGAAGGCAGTAGCTCAACCAACTGAGCCACCCAGGCGCCCCAGCCTCCCCCTTTTTTTAAAGATTCCATCTTTAAGTAATCTCTGCGCTCAGTGTGGGGCTCCAGCTCACATCCCTGCGATCAGGAGTCACGTGCTGCACCGACAGAGCCAGCCAGGCACCCCCATAGCCTTTGCTTTTTAAATGAACTTTAATTGTTTTGGAATACCTTTAGATTTCCATGGAAGTTGCAAAGATGGTACAGATGGTCCCAGTGTGCCCCATGCCCAGCGTTCCCCAGTGTTACGACCCCCCACTGCCACGGGGCCTTTGCCCACATGAACAACTGACACGGAGACATTCTTGTAACCAAAGTCCAGGCGTTAAATCTTACCATTTTTGAAGCACTGGAATGTGTAACGCTCTTTAGGTTGGAAGCAGTGTTCCTATAACATTGATTTTTCTGCCTGTTGTCCCCAAGTTTCACAAGGACCCAGTGTCAAGGGGCAGAAAGTGGAGAGGGCGAGGGGCTGCCATAGGGTTGGAATGTATTTTTCCCCCCTCAGGAGACTGATAAATGGAAACTAGAACATGGAGAGGCAGTGTTCTTAGTCGGTAGCATATATAATATAATCACTCAGCCTCAGAGAGCTGTTCTGATATGCCAAGCCAGCAAAACCAATCCTGAGCCACGGGGAACTCTTGAAATACTCAGCTCGAATTGCCAATAAAATTTGCCTGGGTGGATTTAATGCCAGGAAGATATAAAATTGGCATTTCAAGATGCTACTTTGCTAAACTTTAACAACACAGATTCTGTTAGTCTTGGAGCCCCTGAGGACTCAAACACAGGAAGTGAGGGAACCCCTAACGTGAACTAAGCCTGTTTTGTCTCTTTATTGCTCTCCCTTTCAGTTTGTGAGGGCATGGCAGACTGCATAATGACACCTGTCCTCAACTTGCTAGGTCTTTGCTTTTTACCTCTCCTGTGTGTTCGGTTAGATTGAGGTCCCTGGTGTAACTTCAGTAGCGACTTATCTACATTTGTAGAAAATACGAAAACTTTGAAAAGGAAAAAAAAGCAATGGAAATCCTCTTCAAACCATTCTCTGATACTCTTCCTTTGAGGTTCATTTGGTTTTACATTTGTAGAAAAGTAGTTAGATCTGCGAATGAGCAGAACCTCTAGGGAGTGGAAATGTTGACCTGAGACTTTGGGGGAGGTTGGAGAAAGTTCTGAACAAGAAGAGATGGAGGGCTAAGCGTCCTAGGGAGGACAGCACAAGTTGGAATCAGGAAAGAAGGCCCCATTCGTCCTGTGATAGACACCCTCGGAAAAGCTGTCTGCCGGCCAGCACACTGTCGTCCACACTCAGGGAAGGGCCCCTTAATCTGGCACCCGAAGAGCCTCAGAACCAGCAGCAGGGTTCCCAGTGGGGCTTGTAAGGTGCGGGGTGTGCCCACAGCCCCTCTGGCCCTCCATCCTCCTATGACGATGACGTGACCTCTTGCACCGTTGCCTGGACCACCTCGTGAATGGCAGTTTACCCACATTTTACAGATAAGGCAACAGCTTGGCTTGAGGCTCCGTGGCCACCAGACATGAGGCACAGTTCGACCAAGTGTTTGTGCAGCTCTGTCCCCCTCGCCCCCGGCAGCCTGCCTCTTGGAGACCTCACCTCCTGGCCCTCTCGTGTTGTCACCTGGCTTCCCGGGGTTGGCACTCTTACCCCACCCACCCCGAGCACTGGCCCCCCTTCGATTGTTCTTTGTAGCTCTGTTGTTTCCTTCTCTTGCTCCAACACAGGCCTTCAAATGTTTGGTTATGTCCTTTTTAGCACGTGACTTAATAACTGTAGGTTAAGGGGCGCCTGGGTGGCTCAGTTGGTTAAGTGACTGCCTTCGGCTCAGGTCATGATCCCGGAGACCTGGGATCGAATCCCACATTGGGCTCCCTGCTCGGCGGGAAGCCTGCTTCTCCCTCTCTCACTCCCCCTGCTTGTGTTCCCTCTCTGGCTGTGTTTCTCTCTGTCAAATAAATAAATAAAATCTTTTAAAAAAATAATAACTGTAGGTTAAGATTCCCAGCCTCCCACTCCTGCTTCCGTCAGCCTCTGGGTCCCACCCTTTCAAGTGGGAAGGACGGCGACGTGCTCAGCTAGCTCCTGGGTCTTGCCCTCTGCCTATAGCAAGCAGGCCAGTAACCTCTGCTAGGAAGTGTCCCTAGGCCCTGCCTCTGGGGAATTTTGTTTCTAGTGGGAGAAGTACAAAAGAATGTATTACAGGCTGTTGGAAAAGAAGGGCTCAGTGTACACACGTTCATCGGTCTTGCGGGAGACAGATGGCAGAGGCAGAACCTGAGAGGAGGGGGAAGGGGTAAGGACCAGGACCTGGAGGGTAGGGGCGCTGGGCCGTGGGGTGGTAAAGTGGCCTAGATCCCGCGCTTGGACTCCGGAGAGGCTGCGGGGGCTTTGTCGGGGGGCAGCCGGAGGGGGGCAGGACTGAGGAATCTTGCCCGCTGGGAGGTGGGCCCGCTGATCCCCAAGCCTGTGGTTCCTGAAGTGTGTGGGGAAAGCACGTCATCCTGTTCTCCTAGGAAGAAGGCGGACGGCGAGTGTGACGGGAGCCAGTTCCGCCAGGGCCAGCCGGCCGCCTGCTCTTCCCTTTGATGTGAGTCCTTCCGGGCCTTTCTGCACCCCTGCGTGTGTGTGCATGTGAGAACTGGAATAGTTGATACATACCTTCGGTATCAAAAATCTGCAGTTACCAGGACGCCTGGGTGGCTCAGTTGGCTAAGCGTCTGCCTTTGGCTCAGGTTATAGTCCCGGGGTGCTGGGATCGAGGCCCACGTCAGGCTCCTTGCTCAGCAGGGAGCCTGCTTCTTCCTCTGTGTGCCTCTTCTGCTTGTGTGCTCTCTCTCTCTCTCTCTCTCTCTAACTCTAATAAATAAATAAAATCTTAAAAAAAAAAAATCTAAAGTGTCCCAAAAGCAGATGGTAAAAATGAAGTCACCTTCCCCGTGCTCCCTAGCCCGCAGCTGAGGTCCAGGGGCATATGCCCGGATAGGTGTTAGCAGATGGCGACATCCCAGCCAGCCCTCCCCAGGGGCGATAGCAACCTCTTAAAAGTCTTCACCCCCCCATTAGGTTGTAAGACCTACCGGACCGCCTCTAATTTGCATCGACCAGTGAAGTTCACACAGGTTCACGTCTGCAGGCACAGTGGTCCAGGCTGCAGACTCTGGCTTTGAATCCACAGGGAAGTGGACGGCTGGAGCTGGGCCTGTCTGCCGGGTAGTGGCGGCACGGGGAGGTGGCGTGGAGAGTAGGAGAGGGTGTCCCGGGCTGTGGGGCCCTCGGGAGCCTCCACGCCCTTCTGGGAATGTCAGAGCTGCCTGGCTGGGCCTTTATTTCTCAATGTTTTTGTCTTTACAAGTGTGGTAACAGCACCATATGGACCTGGGCCTGATTCACGTTCTCATAAAATAATTATGCGTGTTTATTTTAGGAGAGACATTTCTGGAACCCAGAATATTTTGACTTGAAAAAAATTACCCCCAGTAATATGTTATGGGGGGCGGGGATGGTTGCCGCCCTCCAACCCAGGGGAAACCTAAGGTCCTGGAGTGAAATACGATCCACGGAACCCACTTACCTTTCCACCCCTTCACAGCGGCTCCTCTTATCATAAAAGCCCGTTTTGCACACGGGGGCCTGAAACCCTGGCTGCGAGTTCGCCAAGGCCGCAGCGGGACACCCCCCGACCCCTTCCCCGCCAGCACGATCCAGACCCCCCGGCCGGGCGGCAACAGGGCTGGCAGTGAGGACAGAGACGCAGCGTGTGCATGGGGCAGCTCCTGCCTCGGAAGGGCTGGCCATGAGCGCGGGCAGGAGGAAGCTCAGGGATGGTGACGGGAGCCCGCGACCAAGGCCGCCCCACAGACACGGGCCTTCTGGACCCTCGTGGCGCCTCAGGCTCAGGTCACCCGCGCAAGGCCTGCCCTGGAAGGGCACGCGGCCATGCCACTGAGCAATTCACCAGCAACTGAAAAGCCTGGGCAAGTTGCCACCTTGCGAGATGCTGTCCAATACCCAGGGAGCCACATGCGAGCCAAAAATGGGAGGTGTTACCCCATTCTCTTTATGAGTTAGAGCGAAGTCACTTTATTTTTAATGCAATCTCTACACCCAGCGTGGGGCTCAAACTCACAACTCCGAGATCAAGAGTCACGCACTCTGCCAGCTGAGCCAGCCAGGTACCCCGAAATCCCGTGTTTCAAGGCTGGAGGGCAGTTTTCAGGGGTTCCCCTGCTCAGCCCCGGGGAACAGTGTTTCTGCCACCGGAGGGGCCGAACTCTCAACACCTGACCGGCCAGCTCGTGAACAGATGGAGATCCCAGCCCCTCGGCCCCTTCGCCGCGCACTTTTAGAACCCTCAGAGTCTGAGGAAGAGGGGACACAGCTGGAGGCCCCTTCAATAAACAGGAAAAACTCAGATGAAGGGCTGGAAACGGAATCGACGTGAGCTGGGTCAGAAATCAGGTTAGGAAGCGCCCGGCTGGCTCACTGGGTAAGAGCGCGGACTCTCAGTCTCGGGGCTGCGTGTGCAGCAATGGGGCCTCCTTACAGAAGGTTGTTTCCTTCCCTATGGGTCATCGCTGGATTGGGGGCTTGGGGGGGTGTTGACGGTGACTATGGGAAATGCTGGGACTGTCCTCCGTCAGACCCCGGTGGCCACTGTGTTTCCTGCGCCCTCTCCAGGAGCGTCCTCGCTGGTTCCGACCTTCGGCGTGATGGGGCTCGGGATGCCCCACCCTAAAACATGTCACCTTGGCATATTGGAGATCTTAAGCTGGAGGACTTTGAGCAGATGACAGAAGGAGGAAGGTCATTGTGACCTCCCCCTTCGCCCTTATTCCCTGACACAGGTCATAAGAACCCCTCCGGGGAAGGTGTCCTCCCTATAGCAGGAGGAGGGAAGACCGTCTTACTATCAGAGACAAGGAATTTGGGGCCAAGAATTCTGCACAGCCTTGGTAAACGTACCCTGATCTTTCTAGTTACTTCTTCACCACGACCTCTGCCTTGTCAGTTCGTCCCCAATAAATTCTTTGTCTAAGTGGTTTCGGGAAAAGCTTCCTACTCTTTGCTATTGGTTCTTTATTCTCTTGTGATGGTTCCCATGCACATGGAAATGGTCCATAAAATCGGTGTGCTTTTTCTCCTGCTAATCTGTCTCTGCCAGTTTAATCTTCAGACCCAGCCAGGGACCCCAATAGGGTGGAGGAAAGCTTTCCCTCCCATATAGGCACTTCTAGGATAAGTTTGATTTATTTATTTATTTATTTATTTATTTATTTATTTATTTATTTAATCTATTTATTTATTTTTAAAGTTTCCAGTTATCCCACAAGGCAGTGAGTGAGGGTTCTTCTTTCCTTAGGACAGCTGCTTTTTTTTTTTTTTTGGATTTTATTAATTTATTTGACAGAAAGAGACACAGAGAGGGAACACAAGCGGGCGGAGTGAGAGAGGAAGTGGGCTTCCCACTGAGCAGGGAGCCCCATGCAAGACTCGATCCTGGGACCCTGGGATCATGACCTGAGCTGAAGGCAGATGCCTAACGACTAAGCCACCCAGGTGCCCCCAGGATGTTTTAGAATCCATAGTCACTGCCTCTCACTGGCTCCCTGGCTTGCATATGTGCGCGCGCGCGCGCATGCACACACACACACACACACACACACACACACACACACACACACACACACCCAAAACATCTTTCTGGATTTCGATTTGAATTGCATTAAATTTAAAAGTTACTTTGGGGGGCACCTGGCTGACTCAGTCTTGACTGAGTCTTGACTGACTCTTCGATCTTGAGGTCATGAGTTTGAGCCCATGTTGAGTGTAGAAATCACTTAAATAAAATTTAAGGGTATGTGGGTGGCTCAGTTGGTTAAACATCCAACTCGTGGTTTCGGCTCTGATCATGATCAATTATTTATTTATTTATTTGACAGAAACACAACTAGAGAGAGAACACAAGCTGGGGAGTGAGAGAGGGAGAAGCAGGGGCACCTGGGTGGCTCAGTCGTTGAGCAGCTGCCTTCAGCTCGGGTCATGATCCCAGGGTCCTGGGATCGAGCCCCACATCGGGCTCCCTGCTTGGTGGGAAGCCTGCTTCTCCCTCTCTCACTCCTCCTGCTTCTGTTCCCTCTCTGGCTGTGTTTCTCTCTGTCAAGTAAATAAATAAACTCTTTAAAAAATAAGTAAATAAAATAAATTTTAAAAAAGAGAAGGAGAAGCAGGCCTCCCGCTGAGCAGGAAGCCCGATTCGGGATCAACCCAGGACTCTGGGATCATGACCCGAGCCAAAGGCAGATGGCCGACAAATGAGCCACCCAGGCGCCCCATGATCATTTAAGGTCATAGGATCAAGACCTGCGTCCAGCTCTACACTCAGCCTGGAGTTTGCTTGAGCTTCTTCCTCACCCACTGCCCCCCTCCCTGTGCACATGCTCTGTCTCTCTCAAATAAAATAAATAAAATCTTTTTTTTAAGACTTTATTATTTATTTATTTAACACAGAGAGAGAGATCACAAGCAGGCAGAGAGGCAGGCAGAGAGAGAGGAGGAAGCAGGCTCCCTGCAGAGCAGAGAGCCTGATGCGGGCCTCGATCCCAGGACCCTGAGATCATGACCTGAGCTGAAGGCAGAGGCTTACCCCACTGAGCCACCCAGGCGCCCTCAAATAAAATTAATAAAATCTTTGAAAACAAAATTAAAATAATAAAAATTAAAAAACTATTGGGGAGAATTTATGTGTTTATAATCTTCCAGTCCTGATCTTGGTATTTATGTAGGCACTCTTTATTGTCCGTCAAAATTTTACTTCACTCTCCCTGTAAAGTTGTTTCAGGTCTTTGAATTCATCCTTAGATACTTTGTGCTGTTTCCCTCTTGTGTAAGAGCATGTTTCCCATTCTGATCTTTATGCCTCCTTGCCGAGTCAGGCGGAGCCGGCTGGGACTCGGGGCAGGGCTGTGTGGACACGGTAGCGTAGGCTCATTCCTGATCTCAGAGAGGATGTTTTCTAAGTCGTAATCATGCAGAATCATGTTCATTGTGGGTCGTTTCATTTTTATAGAAGTCTGTTAACAGATAAGGAAGTTCCCTTATCCCCTTAGTATGCACAGGGTGTTAGAATTGTCGGTGGATGTTAGATTTTGTCAGATGCTTTCTCTGCATCTATTGAGGTACACAGACCGAGAGAACACTAGGGGGCATATCGCATTAACGATATTTTCTAAAGTGAAATGATTTTGTATTCCTGTGATTAAAGTCAACCTAATTGTGTTTTATTATCCTTTATAAATAGTATTAGATTCTCTTTGGTAAAGCGATTTCGGGTACTTGCATCTTGGTTCATGGGAAGCAAATTATAAAGAATTTCATTCTTGCGTTATCCCGATCGAGGTTTGGTATGAGGTTCAGCTAGCCGGTACGTTCCCGTGTCTTTAACGTTTATCAGATTGTTCCCGTTTGCTGTTTCTTCCTGAGTCCTATTTTTCAGTTCTATTTCTTCTAGGAATTTATCTGTGTGATTTACATTTTCAAATACAGCCCACTGATCACAACATCCTCTTACCCATAAATCTCATCCAAAGAAAGTGACACACCGTTTCCATTTCTGCCAGGTCATTCCTTACATCTGATCTCCCCACCTCCCCTTCTCTCCCCAGTCAATCGAACCAAGCTTTATCGGTTCTATCAGTCTTCCAAAAGCCAGCTTTTGGCTTTGTTCATCCTCTCCTGCATATCCCTGTTTTCCTTGTCTGTCGCGTTAAATTTTTTCCTCTTTATTTCCTTCCTTATATTTTCATTGGGTTGTTTGTCTGTTACTTTTTTAACTTTTAAAGATGGGTGTTTACTGTTGGTGGGAATGCAAGCTGGTGCAGCCATTCTGGAAAACAGTGTGGAGGTTCCTCAAAAAGTTGAAAATAGAGCTACCCTACAGCCCAGCATTTGCCCTACTGGGTATTTACCCCAAAGATACAAATGTAGTGAGCTGAAGGGGCATGTGCCCCCCAATGCTTGTGGCAGCAATGTCCACAAAGGCCAAACTGTGGAAAGAGCCTGGATGTCCATGTCCATTGACTCATGATGGATAAAGCTGTATGTACACACACACACACACATACACACACACAGAGTGGAATACTACTCAGCCATCACAAAGAAAATGAAATCTTCCCACTTGCAATGATGTGGATGGAACCAAAGGGTGTTATGTTAAGCGAAGTAAGTCAGAAAAAGACAAATATAATATGATCTCACTCATATGTGGAATTTAAGAAACAGAGGTGCCCGGGTGGCTAGTCGTTAAGTGTCTGCCTTCGGCTCAGGTCATGATCCCGGAGACCCGGGATCGAGCCCCACATCCTGCCTGGCGGGAAGCCTGCTTCTCCCTCTCTCACTCCCCCTGCTTGTGTTCCCTCTCTGGCTGTGTTTCTCTCTGTCAAATAAATAAAATTAAAAATATATATATATAGTAATATAGCTTTTCTTTTATTATTTTATATTATGTTAATATATTTTATATTAATATTTTGTATTAATATAAATACTATTATTTTTCTTTTATTGTATTTTTTCTATCCTTTTACTACCTTCTTTTTAAGATATAAGACAGAAAGAAACACAGCGAAAGAGGGAACAGAAGCAGGGGGAATGAGAGAGGGAGAAGTAGGTTTCCCGCTGAGCAGGAAGCCCGATGTGGGGCTTGATCCCGGGAGTCGGGGATCATGACCTGAGCCAAAGGCAGATGCCCAAGGACTGAGCCCCCCAGGCGCCCCTACTTTTTTTTTAAACTAGTCTTTACACCCAACATGGACCTCAAACCCATGACCCCAACATCAAGAGTCACTGCTCTACTGACTGAGCCAGCCAGATGTCCAGTCCTTTTACTACTTCGACTTCTTTATTGTGAATCACATACATATAATACATAAGACAAATATATTGTTAGCAAATAATTATAAACCCCATGTCTGTGTTGCCACCACTCACATTTCTAGCCTTATCTTTTAGCCACTCTGTGTCCTTATGTTGAGGTAGGCCTCTTGCAGATTGCATCTAGATGAGTTGTTGAGCTCACAACTCCAAGATCAACAGATGCATATTCCGCTACCTGGCCTTCCGCCTTTCTTGCATCCTCTTAGACTGACATTTTTTTATTCACTGACATGCCCCTTTGTAGGTTTAGAAGTTATACAGTTAGGTTTTGTTGTTCTAGAAATATCATCAAAATCACATTTGTCCTTACTTTAGGAGACTCTGAAGCTGAACCAACAGCTACTTTTTTGTTTTTGTTTTTAAAGATTTTATTTATTTATTTGACAGAGAGAAACACAGCCAGAGAGGGAACACAAGCAGGGGGAACGAGAGAGGGAGAAGCAGGCTTCCCGCCGAGCAGGGAGCCCGATGTGGGGCTCGATCCCAGGGTCTCTGGGATCATGACCTGAGCCGAAGGCAGTCGCCCAACCAACTGAGCCACCCAGGCGCCACTACTTTTTTGAATAATACAAGGACTCTAGAAATTGTTCATCAGAGCTCTCACCTTGAGTTACTGTGCTTATGTATTACAGTGATATCTGTTATTTTTCTTTTATTTTTTTAGGGGAGAACAAGTGGTGGGGGAGGGAGAGAGAGAGAAAATCTCAAGCAGACTCTATGCCCAGCACAGAGCCTGAGGCAGGGCTCAGTCTTAAGACCCTGAGATTATGACCTGAGTGAAAATCAAGAGTCCGACACTTAACCGACGGAGTCACCAAGGCGCCCCCACAGTCTGTCTCTTCAAAGCTCTACAAGATACTGCTGTTCTGTTCACCCCGGATCGTCTTCTTCATTTATCCTTTTTTTAGACTCAAACATTTAGTGTCGTTTTTCTTCTGTCTGGAGCACATCCTTGTGCTTCCTTTAGCGATATTTTGCTTAAGTCAAACTCTTTAGTTGTCTGAAAATGTCTTCCCAGAATTCTTGAAGAGTATTTTCACTGGGTATAGAATTCTAGAACAGCCATTACTGTCTTTCAGGACCTTAAATGTACATTTCCTGACTGCCCTCCGGGGTCTGTTGTTCTACTTAGGAAGTTGTTCTGTTGAAAGGAAATTTCCTTTCCCTTCTGGATACTTCTAAGAGTTTTATTTCTCTTTCTTCGGTGTTCTACAGGTGCTCTGTCCCATTTTTCTCTCATTTTACCTTCCATAAATCTACGTATGTTTCTGGGCCTTTGTTGTCGTTTGCAGGCAGTTGAGCCGCATCAGTGTCATGAATGCTTCCCCTACAGTTTCATCTAACAGTTTATAGTTTCCATTCTTACATTATTATTTTTTTATGATTTGGTTTTGTGTGTGTGTGTGTGTGTGTGTGTGTGTGTTTAAGTTTTTTTTATTTTTTATTTTTTTATTTGACAGAGAGAGACAGCCAGAGCAGGAACACAAGTAGGGGGAGCTGCGGAGGGAGAAGCAGGCTTCCCACGGAGCAGGGAGCCCGACAAGGGGTTGGAGCATGACCTGAGCCAAAGGCAGAGGCTCAACCAACTGAGCCACCGGGCACCCCTCATCCTTACATTTAGGTCTTTGGTCTATTTTGAGTTATTTTTTGTATATGGTGCTAAACAAGGGTCCAGCCTCATTTTTTTTTTTTTTTTTTTTTTTGCATGTGGATATCCAAGGTTTCCTAGCACTGTTTGTTGAAAAGTCTGCTCTTTCCCCCACTGAATCATCTTGGCACCCTTGTTGAAAATCATTCAACCATTTAAAGGGTCTGTTTCTGAATTGATATGGAACTTCTTCAGGATTAATCAAACTGGACCCCTCCCGCATATTTATAAATGTCGCGGTGCTTGGAGTCATTAATTCCAGGAGTGGGGACAAGATGTGTGGGGCGCTGCCGCTCCCCTCGCTCAGACGGGGGGTTGGTGGGCAGCTTTCTCTTTGTTTCCTGAAGCCACACACTGCCGAAAACATACCAAATCAGATGTTTTTCTCGAATTATTTGTGGGTAAAAGTACTTCGCTTGCCATTTCCAGCGACATTTAGAATGGTGAAACAGTGACGAATATTAAAGAATTCAGTCTTCTGGGTCTATCCCTCCCCCACCCTATTCCTCCAAAGGCACACATCGTAAGCACGCCACCTCGAAGCATCCCGTTCCCACCACAACCCTCTGCTCTGGGGCGCCTGGGTGGCTCAGTCGGTTAACTGTCTGCCTTTGGCTCAGGTCATACTCCCAGGGTCCCTGCGATCGAGTCCCGCATCAGGCTCCTTGCTCAGCAGGGAGCCTGCTTCTCCCTATACCTGCTGCTCCCCCTGCTTGTGCTCTCTCTTTCTAACAAATAAATATAATCTTTAAAGAAAATCTTTTAAAAAACCGCCTCTTGTCTTGGCTCGTGGACAGGTTGTGACGACCTTCTCTCGCCCCCGCTGTGTGGACAGCGCCACGCGCCCCCCGGACGACGACGGCTCTTGCGTGTGTCTTCCGGTGTGTGTCCTGTCAGCGGGCCCAGCAGAGCCGCCGGCCTTCCCGCGCCAGCCCTGAGCTGAGCGAGGAGTGCCCAGCCGAGATGGTGAAGATGACAAAATCCAAAACGTTCCAAGCTTATTTGCCAAACTGTCACCGAACCTACAGCTGTGTCCACTGCAGGGCCCACCTGGCCAACCACGATGAGCTGATCTCCAAGGCAAGTGGTCTGCTCTGTCGCCCTGGTGATCGGGGATCGCACCTGCTCAGCACGTGGGCCTTTGACCGTCACGTGACTTCCTGGGTTGGTTGTGTCCCAGAGTCTAGAGCCCCTGGGCAGCGCTGATGACAGTTCTGTGCGTGAGTGAGGGTGACTGTTGTTGCCTGGGTACGACTTACCTTGGCGTACTGTTGGGTGCAGTGTTTGATAGTGGGTGGGTATTGGAGGGCTGGATGATGGGCACAGAAAATCACAAAAAGCAAGACAAATAGATTACTTGTCAGAGCTCATGTACAACCAAAAAGCACCGAAGGCACAAAGGAAGTCTAGAAAGTCTGTGGAAATAGGTCTAATAATAAGGAAATTAAGAAATGTTAACTCAGAATGCTTAAGAAGAAAACAGGCTATGGTGGGGTGATGGGGGAAATTGGATCTTTTAGAAAAATACCCAGGGGGACGCCGTGAACAGAGCCATCTTTGTCATTAGCGGTGCCCCAGCTGGAGGGAACTGTTCCGTGGTGCGGGCGGGTCTCCTTGTGAGAAGGCTCTGTCTGTGGGCCGCCTCTGGTGCCCCCCCTGCTTCGGGGAGGTTTTATCGCCACAGCCACGTTCGTGTTTTCTTCCTCAGCACGGATGGCTGCTGTCGTGCCCCCCCTCCCGAGTACCAGCCCCCTTACCCCAGAGGCCGTGTGGCCCCCAGAGCCGAAAACATTTTCTCAGCTGGTGTTCATTTATGGAAGTTTGCAGACCACCCCTGCTTTATCTGACTTCTCTCTCAGCCCGTACCATGGATCTGGCCACATCACGGATCCAAACCCTGTTTAAAAAAAATAAGGATTTTGGGGCACCTGGGTGGCTCAGTTGGTTAAATGACTGCCTTCGGCTCAGGTCATGATCCCGGAGACCCGGGATCGAGTCCTGCATCGGGCTCCCTGCTCGGCGGGAAGCCTGCTTCTCCCTCTCTCACTCCCCCTGCTTGTGTTTCCTCTCTAGCTGCGCTTCTCTCTGTCAAATAAATAAAAATCTTAAAAAAAAAAAATAAGGATTTGGTGGGGGAGTAAAAAAAGGATTTGAAGAGTAGGCAAGAGAATTAGGAAAATCGGTCTACAGAATTGAAGGCTGATAAGGATGTGAGGGGAAGTCCCTAGATGATTATTTGTTAAAGTGGACATACAGTAATATTCTTAATTCTGAAAAGCCACTTGAAAGGAAAACTCTTCAAAAGGATTTTTCTTTTCCTTTTTTTTTAAGTCTCAAAGCTTTATATTTCAGTCGAAACACCGCTAGCCTCAGGGTAGGTTATGCGGCAGTAACAAAGAGTCCCCAAGCTGTAGGGGCTTGTGGCTTCGCGTGAGGGTCTCTGTGTGGCTGCAGTGAAGGCGTGTCCCAGGCCAGCGGGGCCACCACTCTCTGTGCTCCGCGCGTGAGGCGGGATGGATCTGCTCTCCCCTCCTCACCCTTGACTCCATTCCTTCTGCTTGTCTCTGCTAGTCATGTGGCATATGTTATCTCTCTCTGATCTATAAGAACGTGGTTTTCCCTTTATCTTTTAAGATTTTATTTATCTGGGAGAGCATAAGCAGGGGAAGGGGCAGAGGGAGAGGGAGAAGCAGACTCCCCGCCAAGCAGGGAGCCCGACGTAGGACTTGATCCCAGGACCCTGAGATCATGACCTGAGCCAGAGGCAGACCCTTAACTGACTGAGCCCCCCAGGCGCCCTCCGGTCTTCCCTTTCGTTGAGGAGCCCCCACACCATGGCACAGCAGGGCATTTTTATGACTAGCTCTCCTTCATTTCCCAGTGTTTGACTCTCCCCACACGCTCGTGCCGTGCTGCTTCCACCCCCTCTTGGTGTCGGCGTGAGTCCTGATGCGCGTGCCCGTCTGCTCGCTGGTCGGTGGGTGTCGGCATGTCCCACGTTTTTGTGATTGCCAACACTTACCGGTGGCCATTCCTGTCACCCACATCCCTAAGCACTCCGGCTGGTTCATCTTGACAGGGAATCCTTAGGGCTGGGGTGGCCGGGCACACAGTGTGTGCCTCTTACACTTAGACATGGTCGTCCTGTGGTCCGTTCAACAGGCCTGTCTTTTGAATCTGTGCTGAAGTGACAGGCAAAAACAAAACGAAAGGGTTGTGTTGATTTGGTTATTTTTGAGCCCCCTGTGTTCTGCAGACGAGCCCCCCATCTGCATAACAGGGAACTCGCACTCCCTCTTGTTGCTGAGAGCGAAGGCTGTGGACGCTAAGGCTGGGACCGAGCCACTGTACCCCATCCTGCCCATGTTATCATCCCCGACTACATGGCTTTGCTCCAAGCTGTTTCTCGGCTTCTAGCACTTTCCTGGGGGAGATGTCGCTGGAAGGTCCCCTCCTCCAAGTAAGGGAGCATCAGATGTGGTTTTGCTTTCAATTTCAAAGGAAAAGCATGGGAACGTCCCCTCGCCCCTGTTCTCTGACGGGCGGGGGACAGTCTGGCAGGGCGATCAGGATGTGAGCGGCCCCTCTGGGACTCTGGGATCGCTGTGCCTTCTGCGTCCGGTGTGGGGTCCGTGGCCCTGGAGGCCTGTGGTCACTGCTCCTCCTGAGCGCTGCTCAAAATGCCCCACGAGGCGGCCCTCACACCGCGCTGAGGTCCCGGACCTGAAAGTCTCTCCACCTTCATCCCCAAATGCCAAACTTTTCCTCTTGCCACACTCAGCCTGTTAAAATTTTTTTCTTCTTTGCAGTCTTTTCAGGGAAGTCAGGGACGAGCCTACCTCTTCAATTCTGTGTGAGTACCAGTGCCGTGGGCCCAGCGGGCGTGGCTGTGCTCCAGGCCCAATGGCACTTAGTGTTTCTGTCCATCGTGCCCTTGATTACTCAAAGCGAGACTGTGTAGACGTCCCCATGGGCTGTGATGATCCAGGGTTCGGTTTTTGATTTTTGGTTTTAAGATCTTTTATTTGAGAGAGCATGAGCCAGGGGGAGGGGCAGAGAGCCTGATGTGGGGCTCGATCCCAGGACCCCAGGATCATGACCTGAGCCGAAGGCAGAGGCTTAACCCTCTGAGGCACCCAGGTGTCCCTAGAATGGCCCAGTGTTTTGATATGTTCTTGAGGGATTCCCTCTTCAGTGTGGGAGTTTGGGGGAGGCTGTGCTGGTACCTGAGAACTAGCTCCCTGTGCAGCCTGGTCTGTGACCCACCTGCGGGGGGCAGGTTTTGACTGCACTCCATATGGAACTGTGGGCACTGCCCCTGCAGCCCGTCCCGTCTTGGGATTCTGGGGAAATAAGGAGTTGTTCCTTCTCATGGAGGCTGGTGGCGGTGGGCAGGGGCGGTGCCTCCGGTCACTGGTCAGCCGGGTCCTCAGACGGTCCTGCCCCTTCCTCTCCGGCAGGGTGAACGTGGGCTGCGGCCCCGCAGAGGAGAGGGTCCTCCTCACTGGCCTGCACGCCGTCGCAGACATCTACTGTGAGAGCTGCAAAACCACGCTCGGGTGGAAATACGTGAGTACCGCCGCACCCCGGCCCTGCGGGGCCTGCACCGACCTGCCACCGTGGAGAAAACACGCGGTTTAGGCGGAAACAAAATTTGCAGAGGAGTAAGCCCTCCCACCGGAGCGTCCCGGTTCTCATAGAGTCTCTCTTGAGCCGATGAAAGCTCACATGGGCACACCTGCGCTCACTTCTGAGGGGGTGACGGCCATGCGGGGTGGGGGCCTGTGGCCTGCCCTTGAGGGCCCCCTGGAAGGAGGGGGTGTCCCCACCTGCGGGGGCGAGAGCCCCGGTGGCGGGTGATGTACTTGCCGTGGCAGCTACAGCAGGTGTGCGGCCTGGTTGCTACCCCGCCCCCCCCCACCGGGGTCCGGCCTCCCCCGGCCCACCCAGGGTTTGGCCCGTGGGCAGTTTCTTACCCCTCCCCCCGCCCCGCACACGCACTCCCTGGTCCTGTGGTTTCGCCACCCCTCCTGTTGACTCCCAAGTTTGTCCCCTGTGTTCCCGACCACCTCTGGCTGTGGCACCTGCGTGTGGGTGTGGCCGGTGGCGGCCTCTTGTCCTCTGCGGCCATTCTGGCCGGCTTGGTCAGGACCCCCTGTGCTCCCTCTTTCTGGAATTCCCGATTGTTCCTCTTCTTCATATTCCCCATCACACGTGAGGAGACGGCACGAAGCCTGCACATGCGTGCATGCGCACATACACACACATTCACACACACCCTGCCAAGCCCTATGGCGTCCCACCCTCATGCCCATCCAAGGGGGCAGTGCCCTCCACCATCTTGACCAGTCCCCGTGGCGCCCGGTATGGTTGCATGTACTTGCCTTTCACCCGCCGTCCCTGCACAGGGTGTCCTGCTTCTCTTCCTGCTTCCCAGACTGTCTCACACAGGGGAGATGCTCAGGGACAAACTTGAGTTACCCTTTCCCTGTGAGTTGGATCTGTAAGGTAAGGGCCAGCAGCGGTGGGCTGCCCTTCCTGGCCCGGGCTTGTCCCTGAGACAGACCCCTCCCCTGGCCCTGGTCCGTGCAACAAGGAACACTTGGGGAGACGTGAGCCATGCACTTGTTTTGTTTGCCAAGTGTATAATGAAGATGGAAAATGAAGTCAGTTCTGCCCTGAAACCTTCTACTTTTTTTTTTCTTTTTCAAGGAACACGCCTTTGAAAGCAGTCAGAAGTATAAGGAAGGGAAATTCATCATTGAGCTTGCCCACATGATCAAAGACAATGGTTGGGAGTAGAGTGGAGACTTTGTTCTCTTCTGAATACTATTTTGTGAAAGAGATTCTAAGTGTAACGGAGACATAGGAGCATCCTGGATGACAGTGTTTCTTGAACTTGAACCCTGCGGCGGGCTGGCCTCTCCCAGCCGCTCCGGTGGTAAGGCGTCCCTCCAGCCTCTGGCCTGCTCACGCACGTCCTCTCTCTGAAGTGTTTCAATGACTTTTTGCTAACTTCTCAAGTTCTAGAGAAAGAATTCACTGGCTGATGACTTACCTGTCTAGTTAATACCTTCTTTTAAGCTATGCCTTTAAGACAGAGTTTGGTTCTGCTCTTTCATGTTTGATAGGAAACCAAACCAAATCTCCACGGACCACAGGGTTAGGCGCTTTTCAGAGAACAAGTTCATGGCTGCTGTAGGCCGCTTTTTCTCTAACTCGTGGAACCACAGAGAGGTTGTTCCTCCTGCAGATGAGCTGTTCCGGCACAGCGCTTACGTGGGGCCCTCCACACCAGGGACCTTTGTTTTCTGAAGCCTTGTTCAGAGCTAGAAGACACCACTGATCCCACTTTAGATAAGCTATAAATAGAGAAATCTGTGTAATGGAACATCTTGTTTATTTAAGCCAACAGCTTCCTTGTCCAGAAAGCCGGCGTCAGCAGACTGTTCCAGGCGGCCGCAGGTGCGCAGGGGTCTGGGCTTCCGTGCCGGCTGCCCACAGGGCGGTCCAAGCAGTTAGGACAGTTAGGACTGGGTTAAGGATGGGGTCTGACGGGATTTCCTCTTCTACCCTGCTGTGCTTGAAGGGGAAGAATTACTTTTGCATATGAAAGAGGCCAGCGCTGGCGGGATGAACTTCCAAACTTATTTGGGAGAGTTGTTTTAAAATTCTTTCGGAATGGTTAAAGTTCCCAAACAGATTTAAACTTTGTAAATGAATGTGGATCTCCCGTGCCCCACTGGTTCTGTCCCTTGAGCTGACACAGAAGGGGACCTGGGCGGTCATCTACGCCCTGTGTCTCTGCGATGTATTTTAGGTTCTGATCCACCAGTGCCTCCGCAGGGAGAGGGTTTTGGCTCAAAAACCATGTAGGGTTTTGGCCAATTTTCAGAAAATGGAGGCCGAAAACCATTCCCAAGTAAGTTTTGGTTTTGCAGATTCTGACTTGACTCAAACTGCGGGGCCCGGCCTGCTGCTCCAGGAGTCCGCTGGGGCCGTGGGGTAGCATGGCCCTCCTGAGACCCCAGTGCTGAGGGGCAGGAAAGGGGCCCGACGAGGCAGAGAGAGAGAAGGGCAGCACACCCCGGCTTTCCCCAGCCTGGCCCGTGGCTCTGAAACCACTGGCAGCAAAGGTCAGCCCAGGGACGAGTGGGAGCCGGCCAGGGCGAGAGAATGGCTTTCCCGTCCTGCGGGAGGTCCCCTGCCGTCCCTGCAGCCCTCCCCTGGGCCTAGGGCCTCTGGCCCGGGCAGGCGCTGGGCTCCCCTGACCGGTTCCAGCACAGCTGCTCACCGGGAGCTTCCCTTCTGGCACCGTCTCTCTGGCTGAGAGCGAAGCCTCAGAATGTGGGCAGATGCGGTGCCCCGCTCCGGGCGAAGGGACAGGCGCCCGAGTTGGCGTCCACGCGTGTCCGGGTGTCCAGGGCAGGTCTTTGTACAGCTGTGAGCCTCTGCGCGTGCAGGCGCTCCAGCAGGCTGCTGCCCCCCCGAGCTGGCGTCCCCCACAGATTTAGGTTGTCCGAGAGCAGTCCCCGAGTGTTTGAGTTCACGATCAGCCGTGCAGCCTTCAGGCGCCCGGGGCCCGCTCCCGCCTGCACACCTGGTACGCCTGCTGCCAGGCCTGGAACCCGAAGATGCTTTGCCCTCGAGCTGGTACGGGCAGCGTGGATGCCTGTGACTTCGGTCCTTAGCCCCCCCCCCCCCCCCGAGGGACAGGAAGGCCCCTTCATTGAGGAGTGCTTCTCATTGAAAACTTCGCCTAAACTGACATTTCCCTTCTTGCCTCCGTTTGTGCCGTGCCCAGGGCCCCGAGAGCATGAGGGCGGCGGGGGCCCCAGGGGCGGGGGGGTCCCGGGGGCACCAAGGGCAGGGCTCCCGAGCTCTTCCCCACAGGCTCTTCACTTAAACTGAAGAATCTTCTCGAACACTTCTGACCGAGTTTTGTACATACTAAACCTATATTTAAAGCTTTTCTATGTTCCGGGCAAGTTTACGGCTCCGTCGATTTGAGCACTTTGGTTTTTGTACTGTCTTTTGTGATGGCATTGAAACATTTTTACTGGTGGTCTTAGGCCTTGTTTTTTGTGGGTTTTTTTGGTAATTGATACCAACGAAAAACTTGACCACTTTTTTTGGTTGGTCTTGTGAAAAATCCAAGCTCCTTTTGAAACCCAACGAACTGCGAGCTGGCTTCAGGGAAGGACATTCACAAGACCACAAAACCACACGCGCTGGTGAAGGGTTGGAACGCCCACCCTCTTAAATCCCGGGACTTTTATTTATTTAAAGTATTTTTTTTCCTTAAGGAATGGGAGGTGATGCCAGGACCATAAATGCACCTAATTTAAACCACGTACTGTTCTGTGGCACGGCACATCTGCTTTCCAAGTGGGGTTTCGTTCTGTTGCCGTTTTATATACACATATATATAGTATTTTTGTACCTTAATGCTTATTCTTGATGACCCCTATCAGATATTAGGTGAGATCAGACATGGGAATTTTTCCAGAAGCCCTTTTAATTTACCTGAGGACCTCACCAGGTACTCGTAAAACCCAAGCCGCTTTAATATCTAGAAAACTAAGTTCCAAACGGACCTACGGAACTGCAAACCCTCCGTTGTCAAAGGCTCTTGCGTGGCTCTGCCGCCCAGGGGGCCCGGCCACGCTTCGGGCCCTGTGGGTGTGGTCACTGGGCACAGCTGGGGAGACGGAGGGACAGCGGCCCAGAAGATTTGACCCCAGGGGCACGACTGCCAAGGTCACGTGTGCGAGCGTCCTCCAGTCCCCATGTCCAGCCCTCTGTCTTGTGTCTGTGTGAGGTTGAAAAATAAAGCTTCCACTGTCCGGCTTGTCCTCTCCGGTAGCACCTCCTGTCTCGGGCGCCCTGCCCTGATGCTGGGGGCCCTGGGTTCCCACTGCGAGCTTTGGGCCTGGGGTCTCCGAGCTCCTCGCGTGGCCGCTCTGGTCCCATGTAGTGACGAGCAGCCCGCCGTCCCCGAGCAGTGTGCAGCCAGGCTCTCCGCCGGGCAAGGCCGGGGCTGGTGCACGGAGCCTGCAGCCCAAGAGCTTTGCCCGAGCCCCCCCCCACCCCCAAACTCTGAAGGCTGAGGGGCCTGGCCGGGAGCAGGGGTGGCCTTCCCCCTTCCCCCTCAGCTGTCCGGGGGCCTGTGAGCACTTACACGGCTGTCCCCGCACGCAGCCCTCGCCTCCTGGGCACACACCCCGGAGTGTAAGGCTTATCACCAGCTCTCTGGTGGGCATCTTGGTGTTGGGAAGAGGGGCGACGAGGGCCTGGCCGGGAGGGCTGAGTAGCAAGTCACAGGCAGAGGACTGCAGAGGGGACAGGGTGCACGGGCAGCACAGGGGACAGCCGGGGACTGGTGAGTGCGGCAAGAGGACAACGGGCAGATGAGCTCTGGGCAAGGGGCGCAGATGGCAGCTGGAGGGCGTGAGGGGCTGGGATGGAGGCAGGTGAGACCAGGCTTGGGTCTGGGATTCGCACCACAGGTGGGGAAAGGGGAGCCCACGTAGGTTCCAGAGTTGCTGCTGACGCGTGCTGGCGGACCAGGGGCTGGGGGAGGGAATAAAGAACCAAGGACGGAGCCTAAGTGAGGTCTACGGTGTGACCAGCTGTCCCCGCGCTTCTGCACAGGCGCTTGGGGGGGGCGAGACAGCGGGGTCAAGGTCGGGAGCAGGGAAGCCCTGCTGGCACGGGCGACAGAAGACAGAAAACAAAGGGTGGGCCAGCAAACGTTAAGGGTGTTTTGTTTTTTGGGGTTTTGACAGTCATAGAAAAATAGGGAAGGAATTTTTAAGTCCGGAAATGCTGGTGAGGTTGGTCTGGAAGCCCGGGGGCTCAGGTGCGGGCCGGGTGAGCAGAAGTCCGGCCCTGTAGGGGGGGCGCCGCACGGCCGTCAGTGACCGCAGGGGCCCGGCTGGCCAGGGCAGGCCCACGGGGGAGCAGGCCTATGACCCAAGGACAGAGTCCTTGCGGGGGGGGCGGGCCCCAGTGAGTCCAGGCAAGAGGCAGCAGAAGAGGTTTTAGAAACTCGAGTCCAGTCTCTGGTCAAGGGTCCCCAAGCCACAGGCGGCGGGAGCTCCCCAGGCTGTGGCTGCACACAGGTGCCGCGCCCCCCAGGGCCCTGGGTGAGGAGGGCCAGGCCCCGGTGCTACAGAGTAACCCGTACCCAAGAAGGCAGCTCCTGCTGCAGGCGGGCCTAAGGGAGCGCACACGTGGGAGCCGCTGTACCCGGTGCAGGCGGGGAAGGGGGCACGCAACAGGCAAGAGCTTTAGTGAGCTGTCGTTGGAAGGTCAGGGAACTGCCCCCAGCCCTGAGTCCCTCTGCGGCTCCCAAGGGGCAGACCTGCTGCTACCAGGAGCTGAAGTCCCCAAAGCCTCGGCTGGGCTTTTTCTTGGCCACAGGGACAGCTGTGCTGGTCGAGGGCTCTTCCTCCGCTGCCCGTTTCCTGGGAAGAAGAGAAGCGCTCTAGCGGCTGGGTGTGGACCCTCTCCGGGGCTGGGAGCCAAGCCCTCCCGCAGGGCTTGCTCAGTGCGAGGTCACACGGTCATGTGCCTCCCTCCCCGCCGAGTCCGCGAGCTCTAGTCCGCACAGTGGCCCCCACAGTACCTGCTCACCCCAATACCTGCTCACCCCCAGGGCTCCCTCACCATGGGCGCGTTCTGACCCCGAGGCCCCGGGAAGCTGGCCGAGCACCCTCACTGCACTCACGTGGCTGCTGGGTTGATATACTTGCCCACCCCCTGACGGTACGTCTGGGGGCCCTGGCTCCCTGGCTTGGGCTGCTGTGCCTTTGCGGTGCTTTCTGGGGCCGCCTCCTCGAGCTGCGTCTTCTTCCGCTCCTCAGCAATCTGGGCCAGAGCAGGGCAACAGTTGATGCAGAGCCCCACAGGCTGGGCGGGGTCCCTGCTGTCCCTGCCGCCCCCTGCCGCACCTGTGCGTCGGCCTCCTCGTAGGGGTCCACAAACACCGTGGTGGAGTCAATGCGGATCTCCTCCTGGCCGCAGAGGGAGGCAAGTGAGCGGGTGGCAGGAGGCACCGGGCCCCTCCAAGCCCGCCTGCCCGGTGTCCAGCCTGGGCAGCGGCCCCTCTCATCTCCCTCAGCACGTACCTTAGGGCGGTCGGTTTTGGGGTCACTCTCCACGTTCTCCATGGCTGTCAGTGTGTCAAAGCCGCCAACAACCCTGCGGCCAAGGGACAGGGGTACCTCTGAATGTGCCCTGGGGCAGGACACGCCCAAAAGCATGGTAGGAAGCGGGGGCAGAGGATGGGCCGGAGAGGATGCACAGGGAGGAGAGGCGTGGCCTGGGGGCACAGCCACGCGCCCCACACCGCCTCCGGGCTCTCTAGCTCTGCCCAGCTAGGGGCTGTGACACACCATGAGGCCACAAGCTGGAGATACCATCTGGGCCTTCACAGGACAACAGCACAGAGAAAACATGGCGCAGACTTAGGAACTGCAACCATCCAGAGGGGAGCCCAAGGCGGGGGCAAGTTTGGACAGGGCAGCCGGCAGGTCCGTGGAGCCATCCATCCCCTGGCCAACAGAAAAGGCCGAAGTCCCCACCTCTGCGTGGCCATGACCTTGACAGTGATGGTCATGAGGGCAAAGGAGCACTGAGCCCTGGGGAAAGGGGAAGGGGCCCACCCGCACGCACCAGCACCCCCGACCTCTTACCGCCCGAAGATGGTGTGCTTCTTGTCGAGGTACGCACAGGAGCGAAAGGTGATGAAGCTGGGCGAGGAGGAGAAGGGAATGAGGAAGTGCCTGCGAGATTCCCCGCCCTGCTTGCATGGCCCCCAAGACTTCTGGGCATCCACCAGGCGTCCGTCCCCCAAAGGCAGCTCTGGGGAGCTGGAGCTCACTTGTGTGCATGGCCCCCACACCCCAAGGCCACTGAGGGGATCGGGACCCCAGCTCCCCAGAAGGCCCCAAGAAAGGCCAGGGCAGGCTCTGCCCAGACCAGCTGCTGCCAACTTCCGGCGGACAGACACCTGCCAGGACGTGCAGGCAGAAGCTGCTGGGCCGGGGGGGTGGGGTGGGGGGTGGAGACTGGACACCAGAGCCCGTCCACTGTGACGGCTCCTAAAGAAGCAGGGACTCTGAACTGGAAGAAGACAGGCAGGAAGGGCGCAAAGAGCCCGAGAAACGGTAAACAGCCATAAATGCTGACCTAGTAAGTTCCACATCGAATTTGGCGTAAAAACGAGTGAAATTTAAATATCCAACTATAGGACGAACAGGTGAACTGGCTGGGCTGGGGGGCCGGCTCGGGCAGGGTCTGTCTGCAAGGGAGGCGGCGAGATTAACTGGTAACGGCAGACCTTAAAGAAATCTCCTTAAAGCCAGAAGTGACACGTAACTTCCAAAACAGGTGAGAGAAAAGGAAGAAATGAAAAATAATTTTACAAAGGGGTAACCATGAGCGCCTGGGTGGCTCAGTTGGTTAAGCCACTGCCTTCGGCTCAGGTCATGATCCCGGAGACCTGGGATCGAGTCCCACATCAGGCTTCCTGCTCGGCGGGAAGCCTGCTTCTCCCTCTCTCACTCCCTCTGCTTGTGTTCCCTCTCTGGCTGTGTTTCTCTCTGTCAAATAAAATCTTTTAAAAAAAGGGGGGGCGGGGAGTAACTAGGAAGTACAAAATAAGGTAATAGAAAATAAAGATACTGATTGGAAAGTAAAGTATGCACCTAAGACCATCAGTTTGAATTAAAATAACCCCAAATCTAGGTGTGTGCCACTAAAAAGCCCTAAAACTTCAAGAATCTGGAAAGCTCCAAGTATAAGAATGGAAAGACCGGTCTGATGGGAGACGGAGAGAAGCGTTCTGGGGCGGGGACAGGCCTCCCGGGACCCCGTGTGATGCTGCCCACATCCCCAACGAATCACGGCAGGCACAGTCAGTGAGGGACAGAGGCTGAAGCCCATTCTACCAGCGACCACACCCCTTCGGAGCCCACCAGGCCTGACCAGACGTGGCCAGCGGGCACCCACAACCGTGCAGACCCGAGCTCTGACCAAGTGGGTCTCTGTGCCACGCGTGCCTAACACAGGTCGGGAAGCTTAAAAGGGAATGAAACAGTCCTGAAGGAAAACGAAGGAAAGAAAAACAATGACAGGGCAAACAAAGATACACCAGAAAGGAAGTCAAGTCTACAATTGGCTCTTCGACCTCTGAAGACAGTGGAGGGGAAAGGCAAGCCGTGTGTGTGCACGGACTCGGTGTCCAGGGCGGTGGAGAGCAAGATGGGAGTCCGAGAGGAGAAACAGGAGGAAGCTGGGGAAGATGGAAACAGAAGGAAATCACATGAACTAAAACCAGAAAGGCCCTCCGGAAAGCGTTAAGGAGAGCAGAAACATGGAGTGACAAGAAGGGAGATGGGGGGAGCCTGGAAGTCTAGAGACGGACCAGTTCCATCCTGGTAAAGCAGTGGCAACTGAGCCAGCCCACAGTGACCCGACCAAGGGGTCAGCAGGAAGGGTCCACAGATGTCCCTGGCCCACTCCTCGCAAGCGGACCCCGACGTAAGCTAACGCGTCCCGACCGGCCCAGCTTCACTCCAGGACAAAACAGGGACAACTGAGGCTGGTCCAGAGCTTCTTTCTAGCCACAGGTTCCAGAAGGGAAAAAAAACAAAAAGGGTCTGTTCGTAGTAACAGATGCTAAGAGAAAAGCATCTGGAAACACAGCCTCTCCCAAAGAATCAGGCCAGCAACAAATTTGATCAGATGGCAAAACAGCATGTAACCTGGACAGCAGGACGCCCGCGGGAGGGGACTAGTGGGCATGCCTGAAGAGCAGCGCCGCCTTGTGCTGATGAACGCTGAGTATCTGGGAAACCCAGAACACTCTTAGGAAAAACTGAGTAAAATACTTAGATATCAAATCAATTTTTAAAAAAATTTTATCTGTTAGAGAGAGACTGTATGTGCACACAAACAGGGGAGAGGCAGGGAGAGGGAGAAGCAGACCCCCACCAGGCGGGGAGCCTGATGTGGGGCTCGATCCCAGATGCTTAACTGAATGAGCTACCTGGGCGCCCCCCAAATAGACTTTCTCTATTATGAGCAACGCAACTAGGAAAGAATTTTGATTTTAAAATACCAAATTAGGGGCACCTGAGTGGCTCAGAATATATACTGTGGGTGGGGCGCCTGGGTGGCTCAGTGGGTTAAAGCCTCTGCCTTCGGCTCAGGTCATGGTCTCAGGGTCCTGGGATCAAGGCCCGCATTGGGCTCTCTGCTCAACAGAGAGCCTGCTTCTTCCTCTCTCTCTGCCTGCCTTTCTGCCTACTTGCGATCTCTCTCTCTGTCAAATAAATAAATAAAATCTTAAAAAAAAAATACTACGGGGGGCGCCTGGGTGGCTCAGTTGGTTGAGCGACTGCCTTCAGCTCAGGTCATGATCCCGGAGACCCGGGATTGAGTCCCACATCAGGCTCCCTGCTCAGCGGGAAGGCTGCTTCTCCCTCTCTCACTCCCCCTGCTTGTGTTCCCTCTCTCGCTGTGTTTCTCTGTGTCAAATAAATAAAATCTTAAAAAAAAAAAATACTACGGGTGATTTTTCCCACTGGAAATACATGGAAAAAATATCTGTAATACAGATGCCTTATCTACAAGGCTCTGAAAGAAAACACAAACCTCATAAAGAGCGAGCAAAGAGGAGAGAGTCAAAGAACAAGCAGAAAGCAAATAATTTTTTAAAAATCAGAAATAATGAAACTGAGGTGAACTACAGCTCTCAGGGAAGGACAGGCTGGTCAAGAAAAACCCCGGCTGATGGGCACCCCCATTCCACCCAACCGGACGGTTCTGCGGGGGAATCCCAACAGATGTGCAGGTAAGCCATCATCCCTGATGCCACCGGTACCCATGTCTCACAGACAGATCTCCCCTGTCCTGCCTGCCCCACGGCATGAGGCTCCTCCAGGGAACTGTCTTGCCTCCACCCCAAGATGCCTCTCTACCCCTGCCCCTGCCAGGCTGGGTCTGGCCTCCCCTCCCCACGCTCACTCCCCTGGGGCCCTCACCCCTCCTTTCCATCAGGACGCGGGGCCACCCAGGCCTGTACTTCCAGCCCACTGTCACCCGCGTGTCTGACCTGCTAGGACCAGGCAGGGTGTCCCAACCATCGGACACATCAGCGCTGCAAGCACGATTCCCACACCCTCTCCAGGTCTCTCTGTTTCTATAAATGCACTGCATGTCTGCCCCCCACCCCCCCAGGCCAGCATCTGCCTCCTTCTGCGGCTTCCCCGGGTCTCTAAGCAACCACCCGGATTTATTCCTTCGTGAGCACTTGTCCCGGTACATGCACGGGGGTGGGGGGACGGGGTGGTATGTGAGTCTCCTCCAGGGCACTGCCCACCTTCTGGGCAGGATTCGGGATGAGGGCAAAGCTAAGAGGGAGGACCCACCCACAGGCACCCGCTGACTCACAACTGAGACTTGTTGGCGTTGGGCCCCGAATTGGCCATGCTGAGAATACCCCGGCCCGTATGCGAGAGGTTGGGCCGGAACTCGTCTTTGAAGGGCTTTCCCCAGTACGACTCCCCGCCTGCAAGGGGAAGCAGCTCAGCTGGCAGCAGCAACGACGGGGTCCCGGCGGACTGTGGCCAGTGGGACACAGCCCAGCTCCAGAAATGTGTGCTGAGTTCCGAGGGGCCCCGCCAAGTACCTCGGGGGCAGCCCTGGTCCCAAGGGGCCCTCACCACCATCTCCCCCTGGACACTCCCGCCCCAACACCCAGGCCCCTTGGAGCCCTGATGGCGCTGGACCCCGAGGATGAGGAGGACGGAGTGAGAGCGGCAGGTCACGACTGCTCATGCTACGCTGGGTCAGGGAGCCCCCGGGCCCTTGGAGCCGACGGGGGCGGGGGGCAGGCAGTGCTCTAGAGCAGCCAGAGGGCACCGTGCGACCATCCAGGGAAACACCGAGGGATGTGCCTGAGGTCACTGCAGGCTGGCGGCTGGCCTATTGGATTCCACATCTGGAACTCTCTCAGCGTGGCCCCCACTCACCGACTCCCCCGCTTGGCCTACAGAGCAGCCAAAGCTGCTGGGGAAGCCCCCATCCTGATGCGTACCTGTGCCCGTGCCGGTGGGGTCGCCCCCCTGGATCTGTGGGAGGAACCAGAGCCAGTCAGCGAGCTCTGCCCCGTGAGCCTGCGGCCCCCCTTGGCCCTCCGGTCACGGCCCATCACCCACGGCATGAGCTCCCCACCTGCCCGGTGGGCGTATGTGTTTCTGGTGGGGACAGAGCCCTCTGAGGCCACCTCTCAGCACGAGCCCAGCGTGGCCAGGCTGAGGACTCATAGGGGTTAGTCCGCATGTTCCCTGGCCCTGAGGACAAGGGGCTCACAGGAGTCACCTGCAGCACTCGGTCCCCTGGGGGGTCCCACGGCCCCCGACAGGGGTGCAAGTCTGCAGCCAGCGCAGACTCCCATCACTCACCACAAAGTTCCTGATGGATCTGTGGAAGATCGTGCCGTCGTAATACTGCTTCTTGCAGAGCTTGATGAAGTTTTCACAGGTCTTTGGGGTCTGCAAAACAGCCCAATGCTTCTGTGAGCTGGGGAGCGGCCAGCAGAGGCCTGCGAGCACCACCCAGGGGCCCGGCCAGCTGAGCAACAGGGCCCCTACCTGCCGTGACCCTGAGCGAGGGCCGCCAAGAGACCTTCCAGCAAGTGGGGGGCAGGACTGTGTGTGTGTAGCCTGACCCCTCTCGTGTGACGGGTGCACATGCCCCTGCCCAGAACATGGGCTGAGGAAACGCAGTGCGCGGGCTCCCCACGGTCCCTCCTCTGAGGCGGGAAGCACAAGCAGCAGGCCTTCTAGGGACCAGCCCAACAGCTGGTTCTACCACACGCGCTTACACGCGCCGCTCCGGATTTAAGAGCCTGGCCAGGAGCGCAGCCCCGGGGTGGGAACGGCGGCCGCACGCACCATGTCGCAGTGAAGCTCCAGGTTGAGGTCGCCCTTGCTGGTGTGCAGCCGCACGTAGCCCTTCTTCTTCACGAACTGGTAGCGTAGCACGTCCTCGTCGATGGCAGCTGCGAACCAAGGCCCCAGGTCCGTGCTGCCCCCGGGCTGCAGCAGCTGCCCCCCTCCCCGCCCCCACTCCCGGTGCCGCAGGGCAGGGTGGGTCTAGGGGCAGAGGAGCGGTGGGCCGGCAGTGAGGGCCCGGTGGTCCAAACACACAAGAGCAAGGGGTGTGCAGCCAGTGCCAAGGTGGGACGTGGGCTGGAGCCCAAGGCACGACGGCCCTAGCGGGGGGAGGGAGGGCCTCTTGCCCCTGGCCGGGCCCCTGCTAAAGCTTCTGCCCACCCCTCAGACACACAGACACACAGACACACACACACACACACACACACACACGCTTTCAGAAAGGGCCTGTCGCTGCCTGACCACCCATGAAGGCCAGGCACGATGGCACGTCACTTAGGGTGCAGGGGCAGGACACCCGCCCTCGGCCGCAGTGAGGCAGCCTGCTGGGGACGGAGGGGCAAGGGCAGCCACCTGCTTCGTGTGTGGTCTCCGGAACCATGGCGGTGGAGGTGAAGGAGGCGCTGACCTTCCCGGTGGAATAGTGTGCCTGCGAGAAAACCAGGGGGCCCGTGAGCAGCGCCCCGTGAGGCCGGAGGCCAGGACCCCATCGCTCGGGGGCCCCAGTCTTCCACAGTAAACATACTGCTTTTATGATCAGGGAAAAATAAGCCCCAATATATTAAAAAATATTTTGTTCGGAGACGGGGGGAAAGGGATTTCTCCCCGTTAGAAGAAAATACGCCAAAATGCTAAGCGCTGCTGCCTTAGAGCGGTGGACGGCGAACAACCAACTTTCTTCTCTCTCGCAAGTTTTCTAGGAGAGCTCCCTGACGGAGCCTCAGAGTCCCCTCGGTCCCCTGTCCCCCAGAGCCCGCGATCCCCCGCCCCCCAGAGCCCGCAATCCCCCGCCCCCCAGAGCCCTCGGTCCCCCGCCCCCCCAGAGCCCTCGGTCCCCCGCCCCCCAGAGCCCTGCCTGAACCGGGGAAGGGGCAGCTCTGGGGCCAGACAGGCCGGGGCACAAATCTCGGCACTGTCGCTATGACACCCAGGAGGCGGGCACCAGCCGTCCCCTCCCCTCAGCACCACAGTGCCCTGAGACACCCCTGCGGTCTCTCCCTGGGCTTCCTTCGGGCATCAAGAGACCAGCTCCGCGGGGCAGTGGCTGCCCCTTCCCTGCTGTCCCGAGGCTGCAGTGTCACATGGTAACCAGGCAGAGGCCCACCCAGCCTGTCCCCTCTGGGCTGCTGAGCTTGGGACCCTGTGTGGCCCCCAGCAAATGCATCAGCCACCCCCCGCCTCCTGAGGTCCAGCCTCCGCTGGCCCACCTCTGGGCCCCCAGGGGGCAGCTGGGCTCTGAGGGGTCCTGGCCACCTCCCCTGAAAGAAATCCCAGGGCCCCAAGCCCCGTCCCCCGGCGTCTCTGAGGGGCTGAGACGGCAGGCCGGCTGTGCCGGTGGCCTGTGCCTACTCACGGCATTCAGCTTGTCCACTTTCTTCTTCTCGGGGACCTTCATGGTGGCTGCCAGGACCTCGTCCCCTTTGAACTCTCTGTAGAGCTCCTGCAGTGTCTCGCGGGTCTCGGCGTTTGTATTTTTCAGATAGTAAGACGGGTCCTGTTTGGCCTTTTCTTCATCTACAAAACAGCACAGCGGCCCTGCTCAGCCGACCCCCCAGCGACGTCCCAGATAGGCGTGACGGGGACAAGCAGCCAGAGCCAGCTACAACAGCGGAAGCCCAAAGCAGGACGCAGGCCGAGTAACCTGAGCCCCGCACGGTGACACTTTCCCGGGGACCCCGATGCAGGGGACAGGGTGCGACGCAACAGCTCGCCATGGTGGCCAGTCAGCCCGCTCGCAGGCAGTTCCCACTGTGGTCCGCTCCGGACTCTGTCCCCAGCTACATCCTGGCCATAGTCACCCCATCCTCCCGGGCCCGCCTCCACACCAGAGCGACCAGCAGCCTGCATTCACAACCTGTCCCTGCAGTAGGAACAGACACAACTGCTGAGAAACGAGGGCAGGACCAGGGAGAGGACACGGCCCCGCGGAGCCGTAGTGGGGAGGAGGCAGGGGCCAGGCTTCCACCGTATGCGGCTGTGGGCACCAAGCACAGGGGGCCCAGCTGGGACCCCCCACATCAGGCCCCTGTGGGCGGGTGTGGGTGAGCGCAGTCCTGCCCACCCCGGCACAGAAGGAAGCATCAGCCAGTGCGGGCTCGAGAGACTCTTGGATGCTCCCGCCCCCACGACGGTAGAGGGCTTTACCCAGAAAGCACGGCCCTGTTCTGCCCAAGCCCCTGGCACCCGGGCCGGCTGTGGGCATACCTACCAGGGTCTGTTATCTTTATGTTATTCTTCACATGAAAGAAATTGGAGACGTTGAATTTGTCCAAGTTGGTGGGGTCCTGCAGCAAAAGAACACAAGCAGCAGAGTGAGCTGCACAGCAAAGGATGGCCGAACGGCCTGAGGGTCCTGGGCCAGGAAGGAGAGAGGCTGGGGGCAGCACAGAGACCTGGGGTGTTGAGCAGGGAGTGGAGGGCATCAGGGCTCAGGAGCAGGCAGGGCCACAAGCAGGGGCTGGGGGGCAGGGGTCAGTGGCACACTAACTGGGTCCCCTTCTCCCTGGCATACAGCCGATGAACACGGATACACGTTCATCTAGGGGGTGTGGGCACACGTGCGGCCGCCACCTTAGGCCTCCCACATACCCCCCTATACGCCCCTCTGCCCGATTACCAGACACAGAGCCCACAGCTCCTTGGGCCCGGGTGCCGGCGAGCCCACCCCATGGGAGGGAGCATGCACGGACCTCTGAGGAAGACGGGACAAGCCGAGGACAGGAGTGGCCCACGAAGGCCACCCCCAGAGTTTCTAAGCCCGGGTCTTTGAGGAGGCCACTCAGGGCTGACGCCTAGAGGCACGACCTATGCCCAGCACTGGGGGAGGGCACACAGCAGCCTGCCCTCTCCCACTCAGATATGGAGATGGCTTTGGGGGCAGAGATCAATGGCCCTGACGCAGCAAGGACAGGCATCAGAAGGAGATGTGAGAGCCAGACAGAGGCAGCCGTGGGAAGGCCCAGGCTGTTAGAGAGGAGGGCCGCTGGACTGGGGGTGCTGCCAGGAGCTGGGGGCAGCTGGGAAACCGCAACCAGGCAGGCCCCTGAGCCTGGGCGGGGAGGCAGAGTTGGCAGAGGGCGCCACGGCCCATCTTGGGAACAGCTGTGGCAAGGGGACGCCCACCTGAAGGGTGATGATGTCCTGCCGAGAGAAGGGCTCGTCGGTCAGCAGGTCTCGGAAGTTCTTGGCCTTGATATTTAGCTGCTCCACTGCCTGCAGCCAGGAGGGAGCCCGCTGTTATGGTCCCAGCCCCACCCCTGGCCCTGGAAGCCAGGAGCCCACCCAGGTGCCAACGCCATGGGGGGGGGGGCAGCGCACCAGTACCCGCCCCCACCAGAGGGCGGAGCCAGCCAAGCCCCATAGACTCAGGTCAGCCACCTCAGCAAGGCTCACTGACAATCCTGCGACACACATCTGACATCGGCAAATGGGCTCAGCAAGGCCGGCCATGCAGCTCTACCAAGCCCCTCCCACCAAATCTGTGCTCTCTGGGCAAAAGTGACCCCCCCGAGCCCCTAGGGCAGCGCTGGCCACCCAGACCTTGCCAACAGCCAGGGACGGGTGGGAAAACAGCTCAGAGAGGGCTTCCCTGCAACACGGCGCCAAGGCGACTGAGGCTCTACCCTCTGCCGGCCACCTGGAGCAGCAGGCTGGGGCAGAAATTGGGGCCTCCCCACCCCCATGCCTGCCCACCAGCATGCATCTGCTCCTCCTGGGGACTCTAGCGGGAGGTGGAGGGGTTGGGATGGGCTCGGTGCTCCCCTCAGCCCTCAGAGCCAAGTTTCCTTCCCAGGGCCTGATCCATGAAGATAAAGCTTGTGGGGCAGAACCCTGGGGTACAAAACCACCCCCCAGGTCTCAGGTGTGAGGCAGCAGGAAGGGCACACCTCTTCTTGACTGCGCTTTCAGAATGTAGGCTCCGTGGGGACAGGCTGCGTCCCCGGTGCCTGGTGCAACCTCAGCGCCTGCCCATGGGAGCCCCGGCCACACGTCTGAAGAGCCTCCGTGTGACCTAGTTCCTGAGAACCCACCTCAAAGGTGTAGACATTGCCAGTGGTCCTGACAGCCACGATGTGGGTGTTGTTGGTGAACACGGTGAACAGCACCGGGCAGTGGTACTTTCCTAGAAAGAAGGCACAAGCGAAACCAGCTGGAGAAAGGGCCAAGATCGGAGCAAAAGAGGAAGCAGAACCCTGTGTCTGCAGGCCCAGACTGGAGACCCAGAGGGACAGTCAGATGCTCAAGCCCTCGGCTCCAGTGCCTGTGGGAAACTCCTACTCGTCCTGCAAAACCCAAGCCCTGCATGGCCTTTCTTGAAGGCGTCTACGCCATCAGCCCCTAGCCTGCTGCTAGCAGCCACTGTCTCAGACCATGCCACATTCCCTAACCTGTACCCTTGCCTGCAGTACTGCAACAAAACTCCCACTGCCCTCCCTATCCCTGCCAAGGGGGGAGAATATTTACAGGTTAAGAGACTCAGGAGATAGCAATGAGATTTATGTGGACTTTTAAAAAAATCTTGATTTGGGGTGCCTGGGTGGCTCAGTCGGTTGGGCGAGCCTTCGGCTCAGGTCATGATCCTGGAGACCAGGGATCGAGTCCCACATCGGGCTTTCTGCTCAGCGGGAAGCCTGCTTCTCCCTCTCTCAGTCCCTCTGCTGTGTCCCCTCTCTAGCTATGTTTCTCTCTGTCAAATAAATAAATAAAATCTTAAAAAAAAAAAAAAAGAAAAGGAAAAGAATTCCTGTTAAGTTTTTAGGCGTGATGATGGTACTATGATGACTTTTTAAGTCCTTGTCACTGAGAAGTACTTAAGCATGGTATGACATGGTATCTGAAACTTGCTCCGGAATTACCTAAGCAGGGGCCACACGAGAGCAGAGGTAAAGTCACACAGCCCTGAGTGGACAGGGACTGAACAAGCAGGGGGGAGTGAGAGTGGGTGCTGGCTCTGGGGCAGTGAATCACAGTGCTAATTCTCTCTACTTTCATGCGTCTGAAATTTTCAATTAAAAACAAAGCCAAAGGGGCGCCTGGATGGCTCAGTTGGTTAAGCGTTCGACTCTTGACTTTGACTCAGATCACGGTCCCAGGGTGCAGGAACTGAGCCCCATGGCCCGCCCCGTGCTCGGCGTGGAGTCTGCGAGAGGACGCTCTCTCCTCCTCTCCCGCCGCCCCTCCCCTTCCTCACGCGGGCGCACACATGCCCATGCTCTCATTGGCTCACATATAAATACATCTTTAAAAACAACAGCAAAGCAAAAGGGGTGCCTGGGTGACTCAGTTAGGCATCCAACTTTTTTTTTTTTAACATTTTGTTTATTTGACAGAGAGACACAGCTAGAGAGGGAACACAAGCAGCGGGAGTGAGAGAGGGAGAAGCAGGCTTCCCGCCGAGCAGGGAGCCCGATGTGGGGAAGATCCTGGCACTCCAGGATCATGACCTGAGCTGACGACTGGGCCACCCAGGCACCCCAAAGCATCCGACTCTTGAGCTCAGCTCAGGTCTTATCTGCTGGGTGTGGAGCCTACTTAAAAAAAAAAAAAAAGCTTGCTGTTTTAAACAAAAACAAAAACAAAAACCCAGGTGGATGGTCAGATCTCATCTCTCCTCTCTAGCGGGCAGATGAGAGTCCTATGGTTGGCTGTGTCCCAGCTGACTGCTCTGCACTGTCCCCAGCCCGGACCCCTCTGCCCAGAGGCCCCTGCTTCCACCCCTCACACTGTTTCAGCAGTACAGGCCTCCTCAGGGCCTTTGCACCGGCTGCGCCGTCTGCCTGGAATGACTCCCCCACATCCCCTCATGCCTCCTCTCTTATCAGACTTCCACGCAGAGCCTATCGGTGTGTCTTACTAGGACTCCCTCTCCCCGTTTCTCATCTGCGGATGCTGGCGGCAGCATGTGACACGCGATGGTGAGCCGGTTTCCAGTTTCCTCCCTCACCAGAAAGTGAGCTCCTTTTATTCCGGGAGGGACGTGGCCTGTTTTGCTCTCTGCACATGGCGGGCACTCGGTAAATCCGTGCTGAACAAGAGACACACTGGGGGGGTCTCTGGGGCAGCCAATCTCCAAGTGCAAGGTCTACAGCGCCTGGCTACCAGCCGGAGTTCCGTGACCCCGACACGGTCCACAAAGCGCGGTACTCCTGTTTTGTTGTGGCCCCACCCTCATATACAGTGAGCCAGCACCTGCTGCGGGCAGGCTCTGGGCCGAGACAGGCATGCTACAGGCCCGGCAAGGGCAAGGTCAGGGCCCGCAGGGGGCACCTCAGCTCTGGTATCTGATAAGAACAGCGGCGGGTGCAGAGGGCCAGAAAGCCGGGATCCCCCGGCCAACCCATCACATCCCCTCCCCAACCCCCACCGGCCCGCGGCCTCCGAGCAGCTCCCGCCTCCAGCAATGAGCAGACCAGGGTCGCAGCTAGACAGGGTCCATGCCTACAGGGCCCAACTATACACATAAAGGTCATCAACAACCCTCACGGCCCCACTGCCCTTGTGGGAAGAAGGGCCCCAAACTCAACATTTCACTTCCCACTCCTCTCCCAGCTTTAAACTACCTGAATCTTTACAGAAAAATTATGTTGCATCTTTTTTTTTTTAATTGGGGTAAAATACATATAACCTTTGCCACTTCAACCGTTTTATTATTTTAAGTAACCTTTACTGCCAAGGCAGGGCTTGAACTCACAGCCCCGAAGATCAACACCTGCATGCCCCACTGACTTGAGTCAGCCAAGGTGCCCCTACATATTTGAAAAACGGAGTGTGCTGCTTGATCGGAAGGGAATGGCGGGCCCTGCCGGGAGCGTGGTGGGAGGCGGGCGCTGGGGTGTGTGGCGCGGTCTCTGAAATGGCTGGAAAGGGATCGCTCACCTTCCTTGTTCTTTGCAAAGTTCAGCTTGATCAGAGACCTCCCGTCCAGTTTCTGGAAGAAGAATTAATAACCAGTAATAATGAGCAAGTGGCTGATGTGAAGAAACGCGCGGCCCACGAGGCCGGGTGAGGCAGAGAGATGGGCACGGTCTCTGGGCACGCGAAGCCAAGAGTAGAGCCGCCGGGGTCGCCCCGAGGGTCCCGGGACCCAGGGGTAATGTGGGTTCAGAGGGGCTGCCCCACAGAACCTCCAGCCTCAGCGGCACACTGACCCGTGCACGGGGGCGACCCCTGCCCACAGGCCAAGGGCGGAGGTGTGTTCTGTACTTCCGAAACGTTGACACGTTTTCACGGTGAGCCCTGATGCACTGACTACTTCTGAAGCTAAAAATGAATGGACTCGTTCACCCAGCTGGGGAACACGGGCGTGCCCCTACAGTTCCGCTGTAGGACTATTCAAGAAAGACAGACCATTAAAAAGTGGGGCTGGCAGGAATCAATACCCCCCCATGCTGAGTGACTGAAGGGAGCCTCTATTTTTCAAAGCTCCCGCACCGTCTGCAGTTTAACTCCTCTGTGGGAAACCTTACGATAAAACAAGGCCCAGGCAGGTGGGGGCCTGGATGGGAGCAAGTAGAGGGGACAGTGGAGACCCCAGGAGGGGTTGGCAAAGCCGCGGGCCGAGCGCCTCCTGTGTCCTCGCCCTCCTGTGGCAGCCGGCTCTCCCCTGCTCCTCCATGGCTACTTTCATTCCTCTGGTTGCCACTCGACTGCCCAGCCCCCGGCCTGCCACCACCGCGGTGAGCACCCGACACCGGCTCAGGGTGCTGGCTCCGAGGCTGCTCCCATCGGACAGCCCTCCTCAGGCGCCCTGCACACCAGATGAGCCCCGACCCCGCGGACGCGGCCCTCACACTGGCGGGGGCACCGCAGGCAGCACGGGGGGCTTCCCCAGACGGCCTCAAGGAAAAGGCTGCCGGTCCCGCTTTCAAATGACAGGAAGTGAGGAAGGACACAGCAGACACCTGAAGGACAGCGTGCTCCTTCAGGAGGCCGGGCCACAGGCACCGCCTCAACCGCGTGAGAGAAAAGCCCCCAGGCTCTGGGTGGTCGGGCCCAGTGTAGCCCCCTTTCTTCCAAGGGCAGGGAAGGACCCCTGGCGAGCCACCCACCTGATCCGAGGGGCCCCCAGCACCCTCCGCTCTGTCACAAGGGCCCGAGGAGCCCAGAGAGCACAGAAGGGCCTTCAGGAATTAGGTGACAAGGCCTCAGCTAGGAAAGAACCAGTGACATTTCACTGGCCCTAGGCTGGCAACCAGGACACTGTTTGCACTGTTCGCCCCCTCACTACCCTCCTCCCAAGCCTCACGGGGCCCAGGTCCTCCTGGGCCTCCCTGAAGGCGGCCTCCACCCTGCATGGGCCGCCAGGGTCCCTGTCACAGAACAGACCGGGCCTCACCCAGCTTGCTGTCCTCCCCGTCAGGCAGGGCCTCGTCCTAGGAGACGGGGCTCCAACGCCCTGCTCCAGGCAGCTCGCAGCTCCCCAGAACCGGCCACCGGGCTGGGTCCGCTACCCCTCCTCGCACAGGCTGTACCTCATCAGGGGAACAACCTCCCAGCCTCCAAGAGCTCCCCCAGACACCCTGGAGCGGACCATCCCTCGAGGTCCCAGAGAAGTCCCCACCCTCCCTGCTGCCCGTGCTCAGCCCACCGCCGCCACCCGAACTGCCTGCCCCCACCCCATATGCGGGGTTCTGCTTCGGAGGGATCAGCCCTCCTGCTGGAGCCCCACTAGCCTGGGACCCCAGGCACAGGCTGGATCGGCCGGTTCCACCTGTCTGTCCCAGGCATCCCTGGCACAGGACATGCTACCTGATCCAGTCTTCCCGAGGCGGGACTGCACGCTGCTGGGCTCCCCCGGCCCCAGGGAAACACAGACCCTGAGGTGACGGCCCTGTGAGGCCCCCAGGTGCACCGGAGACAGCAACCGTGGGTCCGGTCTCTCTGTGCCACCTCCTCAGCCTCCATCCTGGTCCAGGTTCGCACGGCACCTCTCACGCGGGCAAGGGCACAGCCCCTGGGCTGCTTTCCCACCTGCCACCTCGCCTCCCACCTGCCACCTCGCCTCCCGATGGCCCTGCTTCCTGCACCACGGCCAAAGCGAGCCTCTGAGACACAGGCCAGGGGCGCCTGGGTGGCTCAGTCGGTAGGCATCTGCCTTTAGCTCGGGTCATGAGCCCAGGGTGCCGGGATCAAGTCCCATGTCGGACTCTGCTCGGCGGGAAGCCTGCTTCTCCCTCTCCCTCTGCCTGCTGCTCTGCCTGCTTGTGCGAGCACTCTCTATCAAATAAAGTCTTTAAAACAGAACACGATAAAAATGCAGGCCGGATCATGACATGCTTCTGCGTGAAACTCTGCCCAGCTTCCAGCACCCCCAGGACAGATCCAAACTCCCCGCAGGGCCTTCCAGGACCCCCCGACACGGCCTCTATCTGCTACCAGCTCCCACCACCCCCTGGTCTCGGCTTCATCACTGCCCTGCTCCACAGATGGCTCCCACGGCCCCCTGCCCCCGCTCCCCGCTCCTGGCTGGGGAGTGCCTCCGTCTCCCACGGCCGCCGGCTCCCAGGCCCTGCACGGGGCACGGGGCACGGGGCACGGGGCACGGGGCACGGGCTGCCCCTTGCTAAGTGGATGCAGCTGAGGAACTAAAGAGCTGGGCCTGCACTGCGCTGCGAGGGAACAGAAAGGCCCCGAGAAATAAAGGGGCCACTGGAATGTGGGACATGCAGCAGCCCCACGGGTTCACGACAGAGGCCTACAGTGAGGGGAGGGAGGGGCAAAAAAGGCGACTAAGCTGGAACTTGGCTCTGGGGCTCTCTTCGCGAGCGGCCCAGGATTCCTGACCCTGGGCCTGTGTGCGTGACAACAGAAGGAGCTGCTTAACCTCACCCGTGGAGTGGAGCACGCAACTCTGACCTCAGGGCTGTGGGTTCAAGGCCTACGCTGGGTGTAGAGATTACTTAAAAGTAAAATCTTGGGGCGCCTGGGTGGCTCAGTTGGTTGGGCGGCTGCCTTCGGCTCAGGTCATGATCCCGGAGTCTGGGGTTCGGGCCCTGCATCAGGCTCCCTGCTCGGCGGGAAGCTTGCTTCTCCCTCTCTCACTCCCCCTGCTTGTGTTCCCTCCCTGACTGTGTTTCTCTCTGTCAAATAAATAAATAAAATCTTAAAAAAAAAAAAAAGAAGTAAAATCTTAGGGGCGCCTGGGTGGCTCAGAGGGTTAAGCCTCTGCCTTTGGCTCAGGCCATGATCTCAAAGTCCTGGGATCAAGTCCCACATTGGGCTCCCAGCTCACTGGGGAGCCTGCTTCCCTCTTTCTCTGCCTGCTTCTCTGCCTATCTATGATCTCTCGCTCTCTTTCAAAAAAATAAATAAAATCTTAAAAAAAAAAAAATTTCACATTATAGAAACTTTTTTTTTAGAGAGAGAATCTTTTCTTTTTTAAGATTTTACTTATTTATTTGACAGAGAGAGAGAGACCACAAGTAGGCAGAGAGGCGGGCAGAGAGGGGGAAGCAGGCTCCCCGCTGAGCAGAGAGCCTGATGCGGGCCTCGATCCCAGGACCCTGAGATCATGACCTGAGGTTTAACCCACTGAGCCACCCAGGCGCCCACATATAGAAACGTTTTTTAAAAAAAAAAAAAAAGTAAAATCTTTAAAAAAATTTTTTTTTTACCTGCTCGCACCCTGAGGCAAAGAAAATTTCTAAAACCTTGATCCCTCTGGCTGTTGAGGGTATGGGAAAACCGGCATTTGCAACTTCTCTGGAGGACAATTTGCCAGCAGCTCCCAAAAGAGAAGCTGCACCCAGCCGGTGACCCCGCAGTCCTGGGAGGACCCGCACATGTGTCCGGGGAGGTCCCAGGTGGTCGCCGTCCACCGCACCAGCAGGTGACCTCCACCACGTTGCAAGGGCCCCACAGGAAGACGTGTGCAGCCAACACAGAACGCGGCACGGCTCCACACACTGACGTCCACACCTCCACCACATCGAGGCATGCAAAAGCAAGGTACAGAGGGGTTCACGCATGTGACTACATCCGTGGTCCAAGGAAAGAAGACAGACGTCTGTAATATGTGTGTACGTGTAGGGAACATTTCCAGAAAGGAACTGTGTGGGGAAGGAAGGGGAGGACAGTCCCACTCACGGTGCCCCGTGAAGAGTCCTTTACTGCGCTCGTGTGAATGCAAAAACCACGGAACAGAAGGAGAGACGAGAGGACCACGCTCGCTCGGCATCACATAAAAACTCCCGCCCGGCCACCTACCTCTCCATTGCTGGGGTTGGTCCCATACTTCTTAAGCCAAGGGACGATGTTACTGAAGGGAAGAGAAGAGAGAACATCAGCCAGGTGGCCAGGTGCCGCCAGTGACGAGGCCACCATCCAGGAGGGCCGCGTCCGGCGAGCACTGCGAATGGGCTTTGCTTCTACTAGCGCCCTGCCTGGACCAAGGAAGCGAGGGGTGTTTCTGGATACGTGGGTTTCAGCCTATGTCCAGTGTTTTTATTGTGGTTACGGATAAACAGCACAAACCAGCGAAAACAGACGTATGTAAACGCTGATACGTCCGCACAGTGAGATACTGGCCCAGCATCTAAAGTCAGGCTTCCAGAGAATTATGAATGACAAGAAATGGATTCAGAACTATCTTTGGTACGTGGTTGAGAACTACCTCAACCACGTACCAAAGATAAACTCACAAAAAAACAGGAATATAAATGCTGACTGTAGCTATCCTGGACAGTGTTATTACAGTAAATGTTTCCTTTTACTTTGAAGTAATTCCCACGTTTTCTAAAGAGACTGAAGCATGAAAAAGTTACAGAGGTTGGTTTATGCTGGAATGTAAAACTGAGCGCCATGCTTCAAAACACAGCACTGGGAAAGTATGTACCTAAATTATGGCTCTGCTTTCCTAAAGTGAAAAGCACTCAAGTTCATTAACATTCCAAAACAAGTATAGGTAAGCCAGTTAGAACCCCAGCGCCCCCATGTGTGGGGAGAGGTCGTGCCTCCCCAGGCAGGGACAGTAGCTCCCGCCCGCAACGCTGCCTGCCCAGGGGCACAGCAACTCTGCAGCCTCATCCCCGAGGCTCTGGAAGTCCCTCCTGGGTCCCCAAGAGGCCGCCCAGTGCTCCCGAGGCTGGCAAGACCCCAGCATGGCCTGGCCCGGCACTGCCTGAAGCCACAAGGCCCCCAGCTGGCTCAATACCCCTTTCCTGAGCAGGTGTCAACAATCTCGCCCCCTTCGTTAGTTCAAAAGTCGAGGAGAACTCACAGCAAGTCAAAGACGACGCCTTCGGGGGTGCAGACCGGGTAGACGAAGGGCTGCAGGGAGAGACTGAGAAAGGGGACAGTCACTCCGGGTCACACAGCAGCTCCCGTGACCTCTCCCTAAGTCCCTCCCTTTTTCCCTCCAACAATTCCGGGGCTCCTCTGCCCAGCCAGGGCGGGGTGGCAGTTCAGAGGTGACCCCCACATCCCTGCCCCTCAGAAGCTCCCTGCGCACACCAATAAATACAAGGCGAGGGTCCCAGGAGGTGCTGAGGGGGCCTTGGGGCGAGACCAGCCTCACTTGCCCCACTCTCTACTGTGTCATGTGACACATGTCGTCACGTTCAAGCCCAAAAGAGGTTCCCGGAAGTAGGCCTGGGGCAGCAGGACTGGCATTCACTCCCTAAAACCACACATAACAGGCCGGCCACGTTCTTCTACTGAGAGCCACCCTCTCTCATCCCAAGAGACTCTGGTGGACTTATCCTGGTCTGGGGGTGCCCTACCTGCTGATGCTTAGAGTGCGCACGCAACCCCCCCCCATCTTTCCAAGGGGTAGGCACGTGATGCAGGCAAGTGCCCTAGGAGCCCTGGGAAAGTTCTGATGTACTGATATGGGGGCAAACGGGTCTGCAGAGACCCAGACTGCCACAAGCCATTTACCACCTCGTGGAGGGTCTGCTTAGGAAAAGCAGAACGCATGGATGAAGGGAGACTGTACTTTTACTAAAAGTAAAGCACGAGAGACATGGGCTGGACCACCGGGTGTTAGCGTCAGCGGCATCACTTTCCGGATGTGACACCGGGTGAGGGACTTCCCACTTTTAAATACTGACCCTCCCAAATGTAAAACAAGCTTAACAACAGAGTCTACGTACCTTGGAAGGTAAGAAAGAAGCTAAAAGAACCAATGCATAAACATACAGACACAGAATGAGCTGAGAGCTAAGTACTAGCTCTTATCACTGTTAGGTCACCTTCTTTCAGTTCAAGAAAGATCTAGGGGCACCTGGGTGGCTCAGTTGGTTAAGCAACTACCTTTGGCTCAGGTCAGATCCCAGAGTTCCAGGATCGAGCGCCACATTGGGCTCCCTGCTCAGCAGGAAGCCTGCTTCTCCCTCTCTCACTCCCCCTACTTGTGTTCCTTCTCTAGCTGTGTTTCTCTCTGTCAAATAAATAAATAAACTCTTTTAAAAAAAGAAAGAAAGAAAGATCTAGGTGGGGAAACACAGACGGAACCCACATCTGCATCCCCAAGGACCAGATTCACTGTCAAATAATGAGTATCAGAAAAGAACTAGAAGGGTCAGATGAACACTCAAGACTCTTACCTGCAGTGATCGAAAGGTAAACGACGAAAATTGGCTTGTGGGATATCTAAGATGAAAATAAAAGAAAGTTTACTCTGTAAGTAACTTCATGTATGCGCTCCTACCACCAGTTCAATCCCATATTAAGCAAAAGTTCATGTTAGGGCACTGGGTGGCTCAGTCATTAAGCATCTGCCTTTGGCTCAGGTCATGGTCCCAGAGTCCTGGGATCGAGACACTAACTGGGCTCCCTGATCTACGGGAAGCCTGCTTCTCCCTCTCTCATTCCCCCTGCTTGTGTTCCCTCTCTAGTTGTGTTTCTGTCAAATAAATAAATAAATTTTTTTTTTTTAAGATTTTATTTATTTGACAGAGAGAAACACAGCCAGAGGAGGAACACAAGCAGGGAGAGTGAGAGAGGGAGAAGCAGGCTTCCCACCGAGCCGAGAGCCCGATGTGGGACTCGATCCCGGGTCTTCGGGATCATGACCTGAGCCAAAGGCAGTCGCCCAACCAACTGAGCCACCCAGGCACCCCTAAATAAATAATCTTACAAAAAAAAGAAAAAGGAAAAGTTCATGTTAATTATCTAGTGCAAAAACTACCGTAGGTGAAAAACCTTTCAATAGGGGCGCCTGGGTGGTTCGGTTGTGATAAGCGTCTGCCTTCAGCTTAGGTCATGATCCCAGGGTGCTGGGATCAAGCCCCACACTGGGCTCCCTGCTCAGCAGGAAGCCTGCTTCTCCCTCTCCGACTCCCTCTGCTTGTGTTCCCTCTTCAAATAAATAAATAAAATCTTTAAAAAACAAAACAAAGGCGCCTGGGTGGCTCAGTGGGTTAAAGCCTCTGCCTTCGGCTCAGGTCATGATCTCAGGGTCCTGGGATCGAGGCCCACATTAGGCTCTCTGCTCAGTGGGGAGCCCGCTTCCTCCTCTCTCTCTGCCTGCCTCTCGGCCTACTTGTGATCTCTCTCTCTGTCAAAAAATAAAATCTTTAAAACAAAACAAAACAAAACAAAACACCCTTTCAATAGGTAGAACACACAGAGTATATCAAGAACAAATTTAGAGGAAAAAGCACATACTTCCTTAAGCCACTGCAGTTGGGTTTCTCCCACAACCCTAACACCCTTGCTGTGGGGCCTGGCTTAGCTTTCTAAGGCCGCTGTGCTGGTTTTATCCCCATGAGCAATTAATGAGAATGTGCCCTTTTCTTAAAAAAAAAACAACAACTTTTTTTTAAAGATTTCATTTATTTATCTGACAGAGAGAGAGATCATAAATAGGCAGAGTAGCAGGCAGAGAACAAGGGGGAAGCAGGCTCCCTGCGGAGCAGAGAGCCCGATGCAGGCCTCGATCCAAGGACCCTGAGATCATGACCTGAGCAGAAGGCAGAGGCTTTAACCCACTGAGCCACCCAGGCACCAGAGAATGTGCCCTTTTCACTGCAGCCTTGACAGCTAAAAGTATTATCATTCTTTTCATTCTTTATTAACTCCACAGAAAAACAAGTGCTATTTTAATCTATGTCAAAAAATATCACCACTGGTGGGCGCCTGGGTGGCTCAGTGGGTTAAGCCTTTGCCTTCGGCTCAGGTCATGATCTCAGGGTCCTGGGATCGAGGCCCGCGTCGGGCTCTTTGCTCAGCAGGGAGCCTGTTTCCTCCGCTCTCTCTGTCTACTTGTGATATCTCTCTCTCTCTCTCTCTCTCTCTCTCTCTCTAATAAATAAATAAATAAATCTTTGAAAACAAAAATCATCACTGGGGTGCCTCGGTGTCTCAGTCGATAAAGCGTCCAACTCTTGATTTTGGCTCAGGTCATGGTCTCAGGGTCATGAGATCAAGCCCCAAGTCCGCTCCGTGCTCAGTGTGGAGACAGCTTGAGACTCTCTCTCTCTCACTCCCTCTGCTTCTCCCCTTCCTGCATTCACTCTCACAAAAATATATATAGATATATATACCCCCACCAAGATTACTTTTCTCATGTGTTTAGTATATTTACTCTTTTATGTATTATCTGCGTTCTCAACCCATCATCTGCGTTCCCATTCATTGTTAACTTTTACGGTCTGTGTAGTGAAGACATCATTCCTTGATCACAACCCCCCAACATACGCACACACAAACCGCATCCACACCGCCAAAGGAAAGAGAAGGCTTTCATGCCTTACCTGGTTTCTTGCCACCATAGAAGTGAGTGTATTCAGCACACGTAATGTACCTGAAGAAGAGAAAGAGAATCTTACTACCACCTCCCTTTTATAAGGAGGACAGTCTCTGGAAGCAACTGATTACGGAACTGTTTCACTCATTCAGCATTCTTATTAAACAGCTACTATGTGTCAGGCATGTCGTGGTAAATGCAAGAGAACTCAGGGATACACAAACTGATAAGCAAATGCAAACAGTCCTGCTTTCCTCTGAAGGAAATGAACAGAATTTAACACAAGGCTTGATGATGCAAAGGAGCTAGCCATGAGAGGATCTGGGGGAAGAACTTTCCAGGTAGAGGGACCAAGCAGGCTCATCACATATAAAAGCACTGAGACAGGAAAAGCTGTTGTGTTTTCAGAAAAGGGTGGAGTTGCTAAATTAGAATGTGCACACGGGGCACGTGGAAGCAGATGAAGAAGGGTAGTGGTCAGGTCACACGAGGCCCCGCGAGCCAGGTAAGAGCTGTGGAAAGCTGCTGGAGGGTCTTGGGTAAGGCCCTGGCATGATCTAACATAAGTCCTCAAAGCATCCCTCTGGTGGCCTGTGTAGAGAGGGGCAAGCAAGAAAGGCAGCAAAAAACCAATCAGAAGACAATTACAAAAGCTATGGGACGGCTGCTGGATGAGGGAGAAGTGGTTCCTGGAAGAGCCACAAGGACTGATCCGTGAACAGGGAGAGAGGAGAGCCTTAGGAAGAGAGGCTCCCAAATTTCTGACCTAAGAAACTGAATGGCGGTGTGACCACTGAGGGGAAATGAGGGGGGAGCATATTCAACTTCAAATGTCTGTCAGACCTCCAACTGGAGATGTTGAGTAAGGAGCTGACTGTTCCAAGAGAGGAGGTCACAAAGGAGAAGGTAGAGGGGGAAAAACGTGGAGGACATGGATGTATGAGGTCTGGGAGAGGGAAGAGGATCCAGCAAGGGAGACTGAGGATAGAGAGGCCACTGAGGCCGACCTAAAACCAACAGCATATGATGTCCCACATACCAAAGAAGGGCTTCAGAAGGAGCGAGGTGGTCAGCTGTGTTATATGCTGCTGAGAGGCCCAACACAATGAGAACTGTGAACTGACCACTAGATTTAGCAACAGAGGAGTTATCAGGGTCCTGACAACAGTACCGCTGGGAGGTAAAGCCTGCCTGGACCGGCTTCAAGAAGACATCAGAACACAGCAAGCGGACGCCAGTCTTTCACGTCTTGTTAGAAGAAAACAAAGACAACAAACCACGGTGGCAGCTGGAGGGGAGCACGACTAGTCTGTGTGCATGAGTGTCGGCGGACGAACCAGCACGCAGGGAGACTGGAGGTGCCAGAGAGGAAGGGGCTGACTCCGGGGCAGAGCTCGCGAGTGCAGCGGGGCCCGAGCTCGCCCAGCGCCGAGGCGGCGGGAGGGCCACGCTCAGAGGAGGGCACCTACGGTGTGCCAGAACCCCGAGCCCGGCAGACTTCGGCGCCGAGGCGGGGCGGAGGGGCTGGGGCTGAGGGTACTAACTCCCCGCCTGGGGACGACGCGGCATCCGAGAGTGGCTCTCGGCACCGGCTCAGAGAGGGAAGAGGGACAGGCGGGCACCGGGGCCGAGCGGGGCTCCGCTCCCGGCTGCGGCTCGACTTACATCTTGTCCTTCTGATGCTGTCGCTTCCCCATGGTGGCGGAGGCGGCGGCACCGGGAGCCCCCGGACCAGCGAGCGCAGAGAAACGACGGCGAACAACCCAGATCCCGACTTCCGGGCTAGGCTCCCTAACGACTTCCGGGTCCCGCGGCCCCGCCCCGGAAGCGGGCGCAGGGCGCGTGGGAACTGTGGCGCTCGGGGCCTACTGCACATGCCCGGCGGCTACGGCCGGGTCCCGGAGCGCCTGCGCGGAGTTCGCTGGCGTGCTTAGGTGCAGGTGGGCGGAGGCGCTCGTGCTTCGAGGCCCTACTGTCTCTGGCGGGCGGGGGATCCTGTCTCTGGACCTCTCGCACAGTCGTCCAGCCCTGCCCCGTGCAGTCCCTGCTCGGGCGCCGCGGTTTCAGCTAGGCTCTCAGGTCTTTAAAGTCTGCCGGGCATTGCAAGTCCCACCAGCCTCCGGCTCGTCTCAGCTTGCTTCCGCCGCAGATGACTCCAAAGCCACGTCCGCATTCGCTGTGTGCCCGTTCTCCTCCCGCTCCGTCCTCTCCGCCCCCAGGCCCTTCTCCTGGGCGGATTAGGGGCAAGTAGCCATTAGGCCTGACAGTCCAAAGCCCTCACTCATGTCTTCCCCTTAAGGACCCTTCCCTCGAGCTCATCACTAAGCCCTGGGCCTCCGTCTACACCCAAGCACTGCCATCTGGCCCAGACTTGTGGCTTGGAAGACCGCTGTATCCCGATTCTCATCACTAAACGCCAGACGAGCCAGATTCCTGAACCTCTGTTTAAGTACTACTGATCTCAAATTTAACATGTCTGGTAAAAACAGAATTCTCCATCCCTTCGTCCCCCTGCTCCTCAGCTGTCACCCAAAGCCAGTTGTCCTTGCCCTTCCTCATCTCATGGCTGCCTCCTCATTTTCTAGGTTTCAATATAAAGGTCATCTCCTAAGAGACACCTTCCCTGACAGCCCACTGCATACACATCCAACTCAGCTCCCACAGGGCTCACAACTTACAACCCCCTTATTAATTAGATCTCTGGACTGTTACACATACACACAAGATGGGATGTAAGCTCCTTAAGAGCAGGGACCCCTAACCCCTTCGTTTATTATCTCCAGTCCCAAGCAAAATGTGGGGCACACACAGGGCTCAGTAAGTATCTGCTAATGTCCAGCAGTCGCCAGGTGTTTTGTGAGGGCTCATATCTTCACATGCAGGTTTGATTCTCAGGTTAGTGTGTGAGGGGAGTCACCGTCTCTGAAATTCCTTAGGAAGCTGCCCCGTTGGAAACTAACACACCAGCTTATTTTCCTCCAGGGAGGGAAGAGATCACTGTTTCTAAACCCACACCCGGGCAAAGCTTGAGTTTAGGGGCCAAGTGTAGGGGAAAATTATAGACTTGCTATTCAGTGGGGTCCACCAGAGTGGACCCAGAGTCACTGTAGGGAGGGCAGCACTGTCTCAGAACTCATTTCTCTTTCAAAGCGCTGTGACTGGGGCACCTGCGTGGCTCAGTCGGTTAAGTGTCTGCTTTCAGTTCAGGTCATGATCCCAGGATCCTGAGATCGAGCCTCAGGTAGGGCTCCCGGCTCAGCAGGGAGCCTGCCTCTCTTTCTCCTCACCACTCATGCTCTCTCTCAAATAAACCACATCGTTTAAAAAAAAAAAAAAAAGTGCCATGGCTGAATTCCCATATCAGACTGCAAGCAACGCGACTTGACGAACTACTGGGTGCAGGCTCGGGACAGGGGGCCTCAGGCTTGCCCCACCCTGCCCCACCTCTTCCGACTGGAGGAAGCCGACGGAATTGTACAGCCTCTACGGAGCCTGGCACAAGTAAGGCACCTCCATAGGAACTTTATTCGTTCCTCCAGCCATGGTCTGTAGGAGAGAGGTTACAGGCCCTACTCGGGAGGCACAGACTCTGTGCTGCTAGGGTCGTTCTCAGAGTCGTCTTTGGGTCTTGGCACAGGCTGGAACTTGAGCAACACAGGCGGGGTGAAGATGGAGGCCTTCACAGGAGGGAGGGGCGTCTCCTCGGTATTGGGGGAGCCACCAGAAGCCGAGGTCCTGTGCAGGAGACAGCCAAGACACGTCTGTGAGGTGGGATACCGGCACAAAGACCACCCGAAGTACACAGGACAAAACCTGAGGCCGAGGGACGGCTCTTAGTTCATTTCTACTTCAGAACTCTCTCCCATGGATGGTTTGTTCCAGGCTGTTCGCTGCAGCAATGTTTTTGTTTCTTTTTTTTTTAATTAAGATTTATTTACTTGACAGAGTGAGAGAGGGAACACAAGCAGGGGGAGTGGGAGAGGGAGAAGCAGCCTTCCTACTCAGCAGGAGCCCATTGCGGGACTCGATCCCGGGACCCTGGGATCATGACTGGAGCCAAAGGCAGACACTTAACGACTGAGCCACCCAAGTGCCCAGCAGCAATGGTTTTTGGGGTTTTTTTTTTTAAGACTTTTTTAAATTTAGGGGCACCTGGGTGGCTCAGTGGATTAGGCCTCTCCCTTCGGCTCAGGTCATGATCTCAGGGTCCTGGGATCGAGGCCTGCGTCGGGCTCTCTGCTCAGTGGGGAGCCTGCTTCCTCCTCTCTCTCTGCCTGCCTCTCTGCTACTTGTGATCTCTCTTTGTCAAATAAATGAAATCTTTAAAAAAATTTTTTTAATTTTTAAAAATTTATTTATTTGACAGATCACAAGTAGGCAGAGAAGCAGGCAGAAGGAGAGGAGGAAGCAGGCTCCCTGCCGAGCAGAGCCCCGGATGCAGGCCTCGATCCCAGGACCCTGAGATCATGATCTGAGCCGAAGGCAGAGGCTCTAACCCACTGAGCCACCCAGGTGCCCATCAGCAGCAATTTTTTGATTGTGAAAATCTGGAAACAACCTAACTGTTCTCAGAGGACAGCTAAAGGAACCACGGCCGCCACGTGGCAAACTGGTCTGAAGCTGTTGAGGGACTGAGGTAAGTCTGTAGGGCCCAGCAAATAAAGACGTCGCAATGGTAGACTAGGAAAAAAGCAAGCTGCTGGGAAGTACATGCAGTGTAATCTTGCATTGGTTACAAAATGAACTTGTGTGTGTGTGTGTGTGTGTGTGTTAGAAGGGTACACAGGGCATCCCTGCTTTTGTAAACTTTTTAAAGCCAATTAAAAATACCCCATTTTGGGGGCACCTGGGTGGCTCAGTTTTTGGGCATCTGCCCCTGGCTCGGGTCATGATTCCAAGGTCCTGGGATGGAGCCCCATATCGGGCTCCCTGCTCAGCAGGAAGCCTGCTTCTCCCTCTCCCACTGCTTGTGTTCCCTCTCTCGCTGTTTCTGTCAAATAAATATCTTAAAAAACAAACAAACAAACATTTTTGCTGAGAGCATCATAACACAACTCACTCAGAAAGCAACAGGTAACAAGAGCCTAAAATTGGGCAATGTTTCACCGAGTAAGAATGGCTGAGGAAACACTCCATCCATACAATGGAGCACTATGCATCTATTATTATTGGTGCGTGTAAGTATATTTCTTTTTCTTTTTTAATATTTTATTTATTTGACAGAGAGAAACACAGCCAGAGAGGGAACACAAGCAGGGGGAGTGAGAGAGGGAGAAGCAGGCTTCCCGCCAAGCAGGGAGCCCAATGCGGGGCTCGATCCCGGGTCTCTGGGATCATGACCTGAGCCAAAGGCAGTCGCTTAACCAACTGAGCCACCCAGGCGCCCCCGTAAGTATATTTCTAAAGACATGAGAAGCAACACATTCCAGGGCTGGCTACAAAACTGCCGAACAGAACACTCCCAACGAGGTAAGGGATGACCAGACTTGTATAGAGGTCTCCATGGGGAAAAGACAATTATATGCTAGTGCCAGTTATTTCTGGCAGTGGGAATAGCAGTGGTTTGGTATGGCTTTTCTTCTCCTTTGTGTGTGGGTTTCAAATTATCTACAGCAAATACGTATTGTTTTCGAATCTGAAAAAAGAGGCTTTTGAAAAGTGTTCGCACCATTTCCCTTATAATTCCACTTCAGGAAATTCGTCTGAAATTCAGGAACAGCTTAGCACATAAAAACTTTAATCCCTTAGGGCGCTTGGGTGGCTCAGTCATTAAGCCTCTGCCTTCTGCTCAGGTCATTATGCCAGAGTTCCAGGATCAAGCCCCGCATGGGGTTCCCTGCTTGGCAGGAAGCCTGCTTCTCCCTCTCTCACTCCCCCTGCTTGTGTTCCCTCTCTGGCTGTGTTTCTCTCTGTCAAATTAACAAAATCTTAAAAAAAAAAAAAAATACAGGAGCAAAGAATGTAAAAGTACCTCTGGCTCCTGACGTTTTTATAAACTGCCTTGCAAAAGGTATGCTTTTCTGCTGCAAAAGGTACCACTGAGGAAGTGAGATGACCCACATAGCGGGAGGAAGCATTTGCAGATCCTGTGTCTGATAAGAGCCTTGTGTCTTTGAAGTTCCTCAAGATACAGCCTTACCCTATGACCCAGCAATTCCACTCTTACGGGTTTAAGAAAACTGACAACTGTGTACTCACAGACACTTGGCCACAAATATTCCTAACAGTTTTACTCACAAGAGCCAAAAAAATGGAAACAACCCAAATGGCTGTCAACTGATGAACAGAGAGAGAAAATGCAGTATTATGCCCAGACGATGGAATACCGTTCAACCACAGAAAGTCAGCCCATAGAACATACAGCACCAAAACGGAACCCAGATGTAAACTATTTTGGGTGATTATGATGTGTCGGCGCAGGCTTTTCACTTGGTAAGGCACGCATGGCCCCACAGGGGATGATAACGGGGGCAGCTGTGCGCATGCTGGGGGCGGGGGCTGTGTGGGGACTGTCTGTATTTTCCTACCCATTTTGCTATGAACCCGAAACTGCTCTAAAAAGAGCGTTTTTATGAAATGTCCAGAACAGAGAAGACTTAAGTCTTAAAAAAAGAAATTTAAAAAAAAACCAGAAAATTCATGTGTTAACTCATTCAAATTTAAATTTAAAAAATTTTTAAATAAAAAAATAAAATAAATTCTTCCAGAGGCACCTGGGAGGATCCGTGAGTTAAACATCCGACTCTTGGTTTGGGCTCAGGTCCTGATCTCACAGGTGTGAGATCAAGCCCTGCGTGGGGCTCCAGGCTCAATACAGAGTTGGCTTGAGATTCTCTCTCTGTCCCTCTCCTTCCCCTCCCCACCACCACTCCCCTGAGTGCACTCACTCTCGCTCCAAAATAAATAAACAAAATCTTTAAAAATAAGTAAACAGGGGTGCCTGGGTGGCTCAGTCATTAAGCATCTGCCTTCGGCTCAGGTCACAATCCCAGAATCCCAGGATGGAGCCCCGCATTGGGCTCCCTGCTGGGCAGGAAGCCTGCTTCTCCCTCTCTCACTCCCCCTGCTTGTGTTCCCTCTCTGGCTGTGTTTCTATCAATTAAATAAATAAAATCTTTTTAAAAAATAAGTAAACAGGGTGCCTGGGGGTGGCTCAGTGGGTTAAAGCCTCTGCCTTCGGCTCAGGTCATGATCTCAGGGTCCTGGGATCGAGGCCACATCGGGCTCTCTGCTCGGTGGGGAGTCTGCTTCCTCCTCTCTCTCTGCCTGCCTTTCTGCTACTTGTGATCTCTCTCTCTCTGTGCCAAATAAATAAGAAAATCTTTTTTAAAAAGTAAACAAAAATAAATTATTCTGCCAATTAAAACAAACAATCAGGAAATTCAGTAGTAACACGTGCTATGACGAGGATGAAGCTTGCAAATGTGATGCTAAATGCAAGAAGCCAGTCAGGAAAGACCATGTTATGGTACGGTTTCATTCATGTGAAATGTCCAGAACAGGCAAGCAGAAAAAGGAGGTTAATGGCTGGTTGGGCTGGGGAATGGAGGACCTGGGCGGACCAGCTAAGTGGCGCTAGGGTTCCTTGTCTGTTTTCTGTTGTAGTAAAACATGCATAAAACTCAGCATTTTAACCATTACTACGTGTACCACTCAGTGCATCAGACGCATTCGCAATGCTGAGACCATCACCACTCTCTAGTTCCAGACCCTTGTCACCCCAAACAGAAGCTGTACCAACCGAGCACCAGTCCTCTTCCTTCTCGCAGTTCCTGATAACCTCTCGTCTACTCTGTCTGGAGGGCTTTGCCTGTTCTAGACATCGCCACGGAACAGGAAGCACACAATGATCTGTCCTCTCGTGCTGGCTTCTTTCATGTGTTTCAGCGTTCTGTGATACGGCTAGGTCGCATTTTGTTCGCCTTGGATACACTTGGGTTGTCTCCTCCTCTCGGCCCCTGTGGCGCCACTGCTAGGAACCCTCCCGGGCAGGTTCTGCACCTCTGCCTGACCTCCTTCAGCCAGGCACCTGGGAGCGGAATTACTGGGCATATGGTAATCCTACGTTTAACATTTTGGGGACCCGCCATCCCTTTTCGCCCTGGTGGCTGCACCATTTTACATTCCCACCAGCTACGTGCTAGGGTTCCGATTTCTCCCCATGCCCATCAACACTTAAGATGACAGCTGTCCTAGGGGGTGTGGCCTGGTATTTCACTGCGTTCGTTTGCATTTCCCTGAAGTCTAGTGATGAGGAGCCTTCTTTTCCTGGGTTTATTGGCTATTTGTATGTCTTCTTTGAGGAAATGTCTATTTGAGTCCTTTGCCCACTTTCTGGGGTATGTTTTTTGTTGTTGATTCACAAGTATTCTCTCCCATCCTATGAGTTGTCTTTTCACTCTCTTCTTTTGGACATGATGGAAATGTTCTAAAATTGGACCATGGGCGAGGGGATGGGGGCCTGGGTGGCTCAGTTGGTTAAGCGACTGCCTTCAGCTCAGGTCATGATCCCGGAGACCCGGGATCGAGCCCCACATCGGGCTCCCTGCTCGGCGGGAAGCCTGCTTCTCCCTCTCTCACTCCCCCTGCTTATGTTCCTTCTCTGGCTGTGTTTCTCTCTGTCAAATAAATTTAAAAAAAAATCTTTAAAAAAATGAAAATAAAAATAAATAAGAAATTAAAAAGCCGGGGGGGGACTGCCTGGGTGGCTCAGTTGGTTGAGCGACTGCCTTCAGCTCAGGTCATGATCCCAGAGACCCGGGATCGAGCCCCATATTGGGCTCCCTGCTCGGCGGGAAGCCTACTTCTCCCTCTCTCACTCTCGCTGCTTGTGTTCCCTCTCTGGCTGTGTTTCTCTCTGTCAAATAAATAAAATCTTAAAAAAAAAAATTTTTTTTTTAAAATTGGACCATGGGGACGGCTACACAAATGTGAATGTACAAAAGGCCACTAAAGTGAACATCTTAAATGAGTGAATTCCTATGATACTATGTAAATTATCTAAAAGACTTTTCAAAAGGACAAAGCCAATATATAGTATTTTCACAGCAAAAATTAGTCTCCCGCAGCCCTGAGAGCACAGGATTCTCTTTACTTGGAGCTTTTTTGACAGGTAGAGAACACACATCCTAGCAACCTCGATGAGTACATCTTTCATTAAATTTAGAATCATCTTGGGCGCCTGGGTGGCTCAGTGGGTTAAAGCCTCTGCCTTCGGCTCAGGTCATGATCTCAGGGTCCTGGGATCGAGGCCCACATCGGGCTCTCTGCTTGGCAGGGAGCCTGCTTCCTCCTCTCTCTCTGCCTGCCTCTCTGCCTACTTGTGATCTCTCCCTGTCAAATAAATAAATAAAATCTTTAAAAAATATAAAAATAAAATAAAATAAAGCTAAACATATTATGGGTGCCTGAGTGGCTCAGTCATTAAGCGTCTGCCTTCAGCTCAGGTCATGATCCCAGAGTCCTGGGATCGAGCCTGGCATCAGGCTCCCTGCTCGGCAGGGAGCCTGCTTCTCCCTCCCTCACTACCCCCCGCTTGTGTTCCCTCTCTAGCTGTTTGCCTTTTTTTTTTTTTAAGATTTTATTTATTTATTTGACAGAGAGAGAGAGATTACAAGTAGGCAGAGAGGCAGGCAGAGAAAGAGGAGGAAGCAGGCTTCCTGCTGAGCAGAGAGCCTGACGCGGGCCTCGATCCCAGGACCCTGAGATCAGAACCTGAGCTGAAGGCAGAGGCTTTAACCCACTGAGCCAACCAGTCGCCCTCTAGCTGTGTTTCTGTCAAATAAATAAAACCTTTAAAAAAAAAAAAAAAAAAAAAAAAAAAACCTAAACATATTATCACCATATGACCCAGTCATCATGCTCCTTAGTAAGAGGGTTGAAAACTTATGTCTACACAAAACCTGCATGTAGATGTTTACATAGCAGCTTTATTCATAGTTACCCAAATTTGGAAGCAGCCACGATGTCCTTCAGCAGGTGAATTGATAAATAAACTCCAGTGTACCCAGTTACTCAGTGCTAAATAGGGACTAGCCAGGCATGAAAAACATGGAGGAGCCAGAAGTGAAAGGAAGCAATCTGGAATGGCTATATACTACAGGAGTCTACGCATATAGTGTCCTGGAAAAGGGGAAATTATGGAGACAGAAAAAAGATCAGTGGTAGTCGGGAGCTGGGGAAGAGAGAGGGCTGACGAGCTGGAGTTCAGGCGATCCTGAAGGCAACGGAGCTATTCTGTGTGACCCATAATAGTGGACATCTGTCATTGTACATCTGTCCAAACCCACAGAACGTACAATGCTAAGAGTGAGCCCAAACATGGGGACTCTGGGTGATTATGTGTCAGTGTAGGTGGGGGATCTGATGGGGGCGGAGTCTATGCTTGTGCAGGGGGAGAGGCGGAGGGTATGGGAACTCTCAGCACTTTCCCAGTTGGCTGTAAATATAGAACTCCTCTAAAGAAAGAGCTAATTTTTTTAAGTCATCTGATTAAAGAAGCAGCCAGTCTAAATATATACTTTGAAAAAGTCCACGGAATGACGTGGGAAATACTTACCACCACCATAAATGGTGAAAACAGCTGATTACGACAAACAAGCAGACAAACCACTTATTCAGTAAATCCCCGCTTTGCAAAGCACTCGCTATAAACCTTAGGGGTGCCCACAGCTGACAGACTCGTTCCCTTTCTAGTGGGTCTCTGAGCCGCTTGTTGCCGAGTCTCAGCATTTACAGTCTCTAGGACGGGGGAGGGACTTCTCCAGCGCCCAATCACATGAGGGTCCTTCCACCGAGTGTAAAGGACGACTACACAGAACGTGTCTCTGGTCCTGACAAGCGGGGTGAGCCGGGACGCCGCCCCCCAGGGAGGCCCAGAGGCACACTCACCACGGGAAGCCAGGGCAACGGAGCTCCTGCGCACTCTTTCCAGCCAGGTACGAGAAATGGAAGCCTCCGGGGTTGAGAACCAAGGGGGTCAGATCAACCATGTGTCTGCAAGACAGGGCGGAGAGGGGAACATCGGCTCCGGCTCCTCCCCGGCAGGCCCTCCCACAGGGGCTCCCAGGCACACAGCAGCCCTCTGTGAGTCCTGACTCCATCCCTGTAAAATGGGGGACAACAACCCCTCAGCACTGTGGTGAGGATTAACAACAAGGTGGGGAAAAATGGGAACCAAGCGTGGCCCACGATATGCTCCCTAAAATGCACTCTTTTCATTTGTCCTGAGCCTAGAACCCGTTCCTTCCACCTCTTTGGGTTCGATGACACGCCAGCCCAGTTCAGTTTCACGTCGGACCTTGCAACCTCCAACTTCTCCATCTGCACGAAACAGAGGAAATCTTAGCACAAGTTTGGGGGCCTCCCTGGGAAGTAAAACCCCTTATACAAGAACTAGGGAAACTATGTGATGGTCACTCATTCAGCAAATACACCAGGGTCATCCCTAAGCGCCCGCCTCAAGCTTGGTGTTAGGGGGACGGGATGGGGGCTGGGAGCCGAGAGAGGATGGGGGGCTGCCTGGCGTGACAGTGTGGGGTAAGCGGGAGACAGGAAAGGCAGGCGGTGCAGAGGAAGACACTGCAGAGACACTCAGAGAGAGGCAAGGAGAACAGCAGCCATGGGGCAGGGCAGGCATGAGGCTGGAAATGTTGGGGGGAGGCGGCCATGGTTCTCCCCTGGTCCTTCGGGCGCCCCCGGATTCCACCCCGTTTGGGCGGCTGCCTTGCTCAGCTAGACCAAGCAGGTGAAACTCCGTGCCTCCAAACCTTCAACCAGAGCAGACCCCCTATATCTGCTTCATCCAGCAACATTCTACCCAAGATTTTTGCCTCCAAAACAAAGTTCCAAGAGTCACTGCTGTGGGTCCGGGAGAGCCACTGGGGAGGTTCTGGGCGGGGGGCCCCTCCCGGGACCGCGCGCGATGGGGGATGAGTTCACTGACCGACTTGCTGGGCAGCGAAGGGAAGGGTCCAAAGACCCTGGGCATAGTGTAGACCGGGGGTGATGGGGCCACCACGGAGGCCAGGGTGGTGGTAGGCGACGGCAGTGGCGGAGGTGGCAGCAGGGCTGCTGGTAGGCGTGGGGAGGTTGATCGGTCCCGCAAGAGGATGGGTTCCCGTTTCTTCAGTTTGGGCTTTCTTCTCTTCTTCTTGGCATCTGTGACAAAAGGGACCCATGAGGGCCTATGCCGTGGCCAGAACAGGGTAGAGTGGAGGCCGAACAATGGTGCAGGGTCTCCACAAGTCTTCTCCCGCGAAGGGTCCCATGTAAGAATGCCTAGCGCCACAGCTGATGGGCACCGGCATGTCCCATCCCACGGACCCCACAGCTACCGCCACGAGGAAAGGGCGTTTTTGTCTCTCTCTCCCAAGGAGAACCGGGAGCTCCCATCGTTCAAGGCCCAGGCAGGACCCACTCCCCGACTGACCTCAAGGCCAGAATTTGAGGGGAAGGAACAGTGTCACCCTCCAGGAAGGCCGGGCTTGTCCCAGGCAGGCAGTCTGCCACCTCCCTCAAGCCTAAGGCAGCCAGCCCCTCCCTGGGTTATCCAGGCCCTGGGCGGTGAGTTCACCCACTACCCCAGCGCCAGGGCCATCCCGGGGGTGTCCAAAGGCCCTTTCCCTATAAGGAAACCCTTCTGTGGGTCTTATAGAAGGGGGCTCAGGGAGAGAATGTTTGAGTAACAGGACTCTGGGGCCTGCCCCCTCTCCTCCTTCCATGGTAGGTTTTCTTCCTATATTCGATGAGTCTGACTACTTCTACTGGACATCAGCAAAGTGGGCATGAACAAGTGCCCCATGCAGCCCATTAAAAGGGCTCATCTGGAATGACGGTCGCTACCACCGGAGAGTGCTGACCTGGAGGTTAAGAGCCGAGCCGTAGAGCAACCCATACCTAAGTTCAAGTCTAGACTCTACTACTCACTTTGTGACACTGTTGGCACATCGTTGGCCCCCCTCCCTGGGCCTCTATGTCCTTGTCTGTAAAATGAGTTTAATAGTACGGACAGTACCTCGGGGAGGCTGAGGAAGAGCTGCACATGCTGTGGGCCCAGCAGATGGAATGTGGAGCCCTCACACTTAGCATCGTGGAAGGCGGGACCCTCCAGCAAGCTGGCCCCCGGTACAATGAAGAGAGGCAGTGTATCACGGTCATTGAAGGCAAATGCACCGGAAGAACTGAACCCACATCTAACCAAGGCTTTAGAGTGACTGTCCAAGAAATACAGGGAGAAGGGGACAAGACATACAGCACCAGGGGATCCTAACAACAGATATATAAACCCACTGAGTGCAGTGCCCCAAAGGACAACACAGTTCTTCAAGTTGGTGGCATGGGGGAGCAAGGTGAGGACTATCCAACCCCAAAGTGACTTTAGCAGACGTGGCCATCCCTCATTTGGCATCCCTATGTGGTCACGAGTGTGGCCCCCTTCCACTTGACCCTCACAAGTGTGCCAACGTGGAAACGAAGTATATGGCCACCCTAGTAAAAAGGAACCTCAAAGGACCTAACACCCAAACCAAGTATCAGCTAATATTAAGAAACTGTTGGGGCACCTAGGTGGCTCAGAGGGTTAGGCCTCTGCCTTTGGCTCAGGTCATGATCTGAGAGTCCTGCATTCCAGCCCCACATCCAGCTCTCTGCTCAGCGGGGAGTCTGCTTCCCCTTCTCCCTCTGCTCCTCCCCCCACTTCGGTGAGTGTTAGCTCTCCGTCAAATAAATAAATAAATCTGAAAGAAAGAAAGAAAGAAAGAAAGAAAGAAAGAAAGAAAGAAAGAAACTTGGGTGCCTGGGTGGCTCAGTGAGTTAAAGCCTCTGCCTTCGGCTCAGGTCATGATCTCAGGGTCCTGGGATAGAGGCCCGCATAGGGCTCTCTGCTCAGCAGGGAGCCTGCTTCCTCCTCTCTCTGCCTGCCTCTCTGCGTACTTGTGATCTCTCTCTCTGTCAAATAAATAAATAAAATAGTTTTTTAAAAGAAAGAAACTTGTCAATATCTAGGTAAAATTGTGATTATAAAATGTCTTTTTTAAAAATATTTTATTTATTTGACAGAGAGAAACACAGCCAGAGAGGGAACACAAACAGAGGGCGCGAGGGAGAAGCAGGCTTCCCGCCTAGCAGGGAGCCCGATGTGGGACTGAGCCGAAGGCAGTCGCTCAACCAACTGAGCCACCCAGGCGCCCCATAAAATGTCTTTTAATATAACAAAAGGCATTCTAAAGAATCCAAGAATACAGTGATGTCTGAGATTTCCCCAAAAATGCTCCAGAAAAAGGAAAGGGGGGAACAGACGTCCAAGTGAGCACGGCAAGACAGGGACAACTGCCGATGCGGAAGGGCGCCAGGTCCCTGAGTGTTCACTGCAGTCTCCAGTTTTATGTTCCTTTTCATAATACTTTAAAAACAAATACCAAATTGGAAAACAAACAACCAAAAACAAACAAACAAACAAACAAACAAACAAACAAACGGTGCTAGGCACAAAACCAAGAACAAGGGAACCTGAGTCAGGTCGGCTGGGTTACTGGAGCCTGGCGGGGGAGCCTCACCCTGGGAGTAGAGGTGCACGCGGTGCATACCCCTCTTCAGCTGCTCCAGGCGCTGGTGCATCTCCAGGGCACCCATGCTGTTGCAGCAATTCAGCTCTCCCTGAACTGCACACAAGAACTTGGCCTACGAGAAAGGGAGAGGCAGGGCAGGGGGAGGCCCGACAGGTGAGACGTCTGCCGGCTGCACTCCCCAGAGTGGGCCGCCTGGGGCTTCTGGGAGAACCCTACCCGGCAGCTCTGGCTGGGCCAGATGGCTCCCTCCCCTCCCCGCCCCCAGTCTCCCATTCTCAGACCTCAGCCGCAGCCCACCCGGAGCCCGACCCGGTGCGAGCACCCGCACCCGTGGGGCCCACCCCGCCTCCCCTCTTGCAGCCCCGCCGGTCGGCTCGCACCCAGAGGAAGGAGAGGAGCCCGCGCCGCTCGTACTCCGCCAGCTTGCCCTTGCGCACCACCCTCTCCGCCAGCGCGGGGTTGCGATCGAGGCTGCGGAAAAGGCGGCGCAGCGCGCGCTCGGTGTAGGTGGCCGCCTGCCTCTCGAAGTCCTCCTCGGAGATGAGCTGGCAGAAGGTCACACTCTGGGGGAACTCGCTGTCGAACTCGTCCAGGACCTCCATCCCAGAGGGGCTGCAGGCGGGCCCGGGAGTCTGGGGGGGGGGGGGAGAGGCCGTCGGGGCGGGGCCGCCGACCCCCACCCGCCACGGGCCGGGGCACTCGGGCAGGTCCAGGGATTGGGTTCGGCGTGGGCGGCGGGGACCCAGGGGACGCACCTGCTGGCAGCCTCCCTCCGCGTGCCGCCGCCACCGCCCCGGCCAGTCCCCCCGGAGCTCGCGAGCGGGGAGCCAATCCGCGCGAGGCGACCGCACGTGACAATGCTCCCCCTCTTTGGGCATGCGCTCTGAAACCTTCGACGGGGCAAACGTGGCTGCGCCCCGCGGAGGTCCCATCCTGCTGGCGTGTTGCAGGCCAGCACCCGTACTCTTCAGACTTCCTTAAGACTCTCCTCCCTCCCCATTCCTCCTGCTCCCTCTCCCCCTCCCTGCGGTGTGTAGACAACACCCCAAGGGCTTCAGTCTCAGTCCCTAAGTCCTCTAGTCCCAGACTTCCGCCCTTCTGCTTCTGACTTATTCTCCAGCATTAAACCCACCCCTCCCCAGCTTCTGTTTTCTCTTTCGCTGTATAACCACTCATTTACTCTTTACTCCCGGTTGCCTCTTCACCAGCATCTCCAGCTGCTCCGGATGCATTTCAGAAGGTCACATCTTCGTGGTACCATCTGGGACGATCTTATCCTACTCTTGGTCCCAACTCAGATCCGACTTAATCAACTCTAACCTGCGACCCAGGCTCAGACCTCCCTTGACTTCCAGAACCACATCCAAGTTTTGGCTGGGGACGTTTCTTGGGCATCTCACACTGAATATATCCGGTCTGGCATACACAGCTTCTTCCCTCCCAACCCCAAAACTGCTTCTCCTCCTCTCCTACTTGGCAACGATGTCATAAAGGGGTCCGCCATGGATCGCTCCCTCCCTGTCACCCTGCGCACCCCTTCACCCCCCTCAACCTGAGAGTCATGGAGCGGATTTGAGAAGTCTAAAGAGATTCTTGTTTTTTTACCTCCCACTACCAAACCACCACCCTCTAGGTTCCGCAGTCCCGGACACCGGAGACGGCCCTCACTTTCTCCTGCTTTGAGGTCAGAAAGCAAGATGGAAACAACCAAGGAGGAAAAAATGTTTAGCCTAGGGGTGCTAACAGATATGATACACGGGTTCAAATCTTCATTCTGCTTGGAATACATGGTTTGTGCCTTTATATACACAGCACAAGCATCCTCTGAGGGGTCAAGCAGACCCTTAATCCCACCATGTTATGCTAATAATACTTCACATTTTATATACTTATTTGTATTTTCTCAAGTTGTATTGGCCCCCTCCTCTGTGCCAGGCACTGCCAAGAGGGATATAAAAAGGGACATTGTCCCTGCCCTCAGGGCTCCCAGTCTAATGAGGACTTCAGCCACAATGAGAAATTTCAATCTAACAGGCTCTGCTGGAGGGATATTGGATGCCGTGGAGCCCAAGAAAGGCTTTTCCTAGCAGGGAACATTTGAGCAAAGCCCTGAGTTCACAAGCATCCCCCAGCAAGGGCCAGAGACATCTGTAGGAGGGTCTCCAGCCAGCAGGCACAGAATCTACACAGAAATATGGATGGTCACCTCCAGCCAGAGATGCCTGGTCTTCTACCCCCACCCCAGGATGAGGGTGAAGCTGACATCTGGATGTACTAATCCAGGGGTGAAGGGTATTCCCAAACACCCATCTGGAAACCTAGGGCTCCTCTCAAAGGAGACAAGCTTGAGTGACTATCTCTGGTCGCACAAAAGCCTTTTGCATTGTAGCAGGTCCTGATGGAAGAGGGCCTTGCCAGCACACCTGGGGCCTGGCCCCTTGGCAGTCCCCGTAATTGCAGCTGTTAGGATGGGCATGCCGGGCACCTCTTGGTCTCTCCTGCAGTCTCAGGGCAGCGTACCTCCCTGTAAGAGAACAAGCTGGCAGGTTGACGGGTATCACCTGTGGGCTCCGTAGCCCAAGTCCACCCACCACCCCGGATAGCGCTGCTGCTAAGAACCCAGAGACAGTGTTTCTCCTGAGTCTGACCCTCCCCAAACCCTCCTCAACCCAGGCGTAGTCCACCTGCACAGGGTCAAAGTTGATCTGGGCCTGAGCCAGGCAACACAGTGGGTCTCCATTTCTCCGAGAGGCCCTGACCAAGCCTAGGGTCCCCAGTCTTACACAGGGAGTTGGGGTGGAAAGATCTTCTTCAAATCAGGGCTTCTCTGAATCCTGGGCCTTTGCCCCTGCTCCTGTCCAGCCATAACTCAGAAGGTGAGTTTGTGGGAGGATCCCCCAGCCCTGCACTCACCTAGTCCTCTGATGGAGGGTCCAGCCCCATTCCACACCTGCTCCTCACTGCTAGCAAGGGGATTGAGGCCGCAAAACTCCCTCCCTTCAGGCGCTCTGGGTGGTGGTGGGGGCCTGACCGATGCCCTTTCATCATTGCACTGCTTCCCAGTGGCCCACAGTAGTGCAACAGGGAAAGAGTGTCAGGCAGGCCGGCCAGCGCCTCTCCCGGTGGTGGTCTGTGTGGATCTGAGACCCGGAATGCAGGCCCACTGGGGTGGGGCTTCTGCCTGGGGGGAAGGGTGCCCTCTGACCCTAGAGGCCCAGGCCCGGCCAGGATCTCAAGTTTCCATGGAGAAAGGAGGGAGGCCAGGGATGGGGGAGGGGAGGGCCTGCAAGCCCAAGGGGCCCGGCCTGGGGAGGAGGTTGGGAGTGTGGGGAAGAGAGGGTTCCCAAGGCTGGCCCCAGATGCTTTGACAATATCATTGCACTGCTTCTCAGAGCACAGTAGTGCAACCTCGTCAGAGCGCCTGGGGCCAGCAGGGGGGAGCCCACGGTCCCCAGTAAGCTCAGGGCGGGAAGCTCAGCCGTGGATGAGTGGGTGGGGCTAGAGGCCCTGTCCTGGACCTCAAGGCGAGGAAGATTTCGGCAGGGCTGAGGTCCTGGAGATCGTCAGAAGGTCCCGGACCCTCCCCAGCACGCTCCACAGTGAGGTGCGGGAGGGACCCCAGGCTGAAGACTGAGGGGTAGCTCCAACCCAGGAGCGGGAGCGGACAGGGGAGGGGGCAAACACACAAAGGAGAGGGACCCGCGCTCCGCCGCAGTCCGAAGCCCACTCCTGCACAGATCGAGGCTGGGTACAATCCGACGACCCTACGCCCTCACTCGGTCTGCGGCTCCGAGAGAAGGAAGGTGGCCCCATTCCGAACGGCACGCCCCTGCCGGCTCAGGCCCCCATCCCTGGCCCCTAGCCCCCAACTTGGGCTCCAGTCCCAGAGATTCTCTGCCTGGAGGCCCAGAGCGAAGCAAAGGAAAAAGGGAGGCTTCCCGCCCTTCTGGAGTCCCCTGCCCGGAGAGGGCGCCGGGGGTCCGGGCTGCGCCCCTCCGCAGAGTCCTGCGGGGTAGGGCCGCCCTGCCTGTGCCCTCCACCTCGGACCCTGCTACTCACGCGGCGGGACGCCCCTTCCAAACCAGACCGGGGCAGGACGCAGAAGGTCAGCAAGAGAAAGGTCCTGGCGGTTGGTCGCCCCCGTCGTCCCCATCTGGACGACCCCGCACCTCGTGGCGCCCTCTCGCTAGCCGGCTCCATCTTTAACCCGCTGACAGTCGGCGGGGCCAGGCCCCCGGCTTCTTAGCATAACGCCGCACTCATTGGCCGGAGCCGGCGCGGGGCTTTGCCTCCTGCACGCCTATTGGCTGAAAGAGGAGCGATTTCAAAATAGCCTCCGGGTTCCGATTGGCCGGGAGCGAGCCAAGTCCCCGGCTCCGTGGTTTTAACAATGAGTACTACAAACACTTTCTTCCCATTCATAACTTATCAAAAGGAATTTTGCCCGCCTTTTCTCAGCTCGGGTCTCCGCGAGTTTAATAGCCGCGCCGGCGAGAGCGCTCGGAAGCCCGGAGGGGGGCGCCGTTCGCGCAGCTGAGCCCACTGGGAAGGGGGCTGCGATCCTGGGAAAATGCCCGAACCCTCTGGTCTAGTTCTCTGCGGAGCAGGGTCGCGGGCTGCTTTATTTTGCGTGTTATCTCTCCCTGTGCTTCCCGGACAAGATACTCGGCGGCAGCGGGTTTCCCGGCTGGGGTAGCCCCCGCTCCCCACCCAACCCCACCTCATCGCCTGGCATGACCTGGAGCCACCCGGTTAGGCTTGAGCTGCAGAGATCTGCTCCTGGAGCCCGTGAAGCCTCGTAGATCTGTGGGAGGTACGGGGAGGAGGGTGTCAGCTTGAGTCCCCCGCAATTGTTATCCACTTTGTGGATACGCAAGTGCCTACCCAGAGCTGATGACCCAGAAGGATATACACCGTTCAGCCCTCACACAGCTGCAGTGTGTGTATGCATGTGTGTGTTGCGGGGGGGGGGGGGGATTGCTCAAGCTTTACTGCCACACTACCACCACCACCACCCCAATTTATTCTCTCAGTCCAATGGTGGCCGGGAGCAAATGTTTCTCAGGCAGGTAGAGCTGGGTTGCAACTTTATCATCCTGCTGCCTTCTCTGCAAAATTGAGACAATTGAACCTGCTTCACAGAATTGCCAGGAGTAACTGAGATGCCGTGTAAATCGCTGGCCAAGTGTCTGACACTTAAGGGTTCAGTAATGGGTGCTCTGCTGCTGCAATTTAATTTTTGGTCTTCTCCTGCATTCTTTCTGGAGCCACCTTAAGTGCTCCCACAGCTTCAGCCTTGGTTCCCCAAGGATTCATACATACGGTACACTGTTTGATTCTGCCATTCACCTAGGTGTACTGCAATCATGTCGCAGGTCGGGTGAGTGATGGGAGAGGAGCTTAAACTTGTAGACAGTATTTGAGGGGTTTGGCAGTGGAGGGGTCAGGAGGTCTGTTTGACCAGAGCAGGAGCCCATGGATTGAGAGGGTGGGGAAGTAATGGTCCAGGGCCTACGGTGTGAGCCACCTCCCATCAAGTTTCATAATTAGCTAGAGCTTTTCTCACACCCCTATAAGGCCAACTGATTTCACCGGCAAGGTGCTCTGCCCACACTCCTCCAGCCCCTTCCCACCGGCTGCTACTCCCAGCTTCTCCTTGGGCTCTTGTATGATCATTCAGGAAAGTGGTTCTCGGTAACCCCAGCAACTCCCTTAAACCCTTCCCCTCCTACTTATACAGCCTGGCCTGGGCCAAGTTAGCAAGCCCAGGAACACTGTAGTCCTCCCCATAACCTCTAGAGGTCACCTACACACCAGCAAAACTGTTCCCTTCCATTATTAGGGCCCTCCCCTTTATTGTTCCTGCCTTTTAGTTGAAATGCTTTGCCTTCAGGAGTTGCGCCTCTCCTTCCAGGAAGCCTTCTCAGATCTCTGCAGGTAACAGTTGTTTGTGATTACCTTCCCTTGCAAAATCTTCCAAAGTTTTGTTATCTCCTGGGGACCCTAGAAAATTGTAGTGGGGGCTTAAGATGCCACATTGCCCTGGCAGGCTAGGATGTGAGGCCTTAACATGAAGGTTCATGAAGCTCAGGAGCTAGGGAACCATCTAAAGCTGGAGAGAGGTGTTATGACGGCAGTGTTGGAGTACATGAAAGAGCATCAAGGTTTGGATGGGTTGAGCTGTCATTCCATGCTGGAGACAAGAGGTTTTGCACTAAGAAAGAGATGGTGAACCAAGTTGGGGAAGCTGGCACCTCCTGGTCACCCCCAGGCTTACAGCAAAACACAATCACAGACTAACATTCTTTAATCACAAAGGCACTTGAGAACCCCTACAAACCCAAAGTTTCCACCGAGTGGTCCTGCAGATGCCCCAGCCCGTTACCCTCCATCCACCCATCCACGACACTCAGAGTTCATCGTGACCTGCAGAGGGATCCACACTGGGCTTGATGAAGATGCCTTCCATGGCCTTCCATGTATTGTGTGTGTTGGCACTGGACATGCCGTGCACTTCGTGCTGCCCACGGATGGGGCTCCCGTACTGCTCGCCAGTGACGGACAGGAACACAGAGGTGCCCACATGCTGGAAGCGCACAGCACCTTCTCGCTCCCAGTGCTGGCCTGAGCAGCGCACGGTCCACAGATCCAGGTCGTCGCCCTCACCGTCTTCCCCAAAGGCGCTCACCTCCTGTGGGTGCAGGAGTAAGAGGACAGTGCTTCCCACAGAGGGCACACTGAATCCCCTGTGGTCAGTTTGGAAGCAGCACTCACACCCGGGGCACTGGAGCTTGAGTCCTTCCCTGTACTCTTCTGAACCTCAGTGTCCACCGCTGCCAAATGGACCACCACCCCCAGCACCCCCAGCACCCCCAGCACCCAGTCGGTTCTCCCCAACACGCAACTCTACCCCATCTTTCTGGGCGGTAACCACTGGCCCCCAAGTAGCTAAGGCCTCCTCCTCTCTCCTCCACGATCCTCTTCCTAACCTCAGCATGACATCCAACCCCTAGGTTGACAGGTCTCTATTTCATACTCTTTCTTCTGGCAAGTACCCCGACAGCTTCTGTTCCTCCTCAATACCTCCGTATGGCCACCACCCCCTAACTCCACCCCTCCACCCCCAGTTCCACTGAATTCCCCTGGGGCACAAGCTCTTCCCCAGGCCTGGCAAAGCCCCTATCCTGTCCCTCTGTGGCCTGGAGATCTCCTACTCATCCTTCCAGACCTAGCCTGGGTTCCCCCTCCCCTGCAGGGTTTCATATTCCCCACCCAACGACCTTGGGAATCCCTTTCTTGGGTCCAACTCAAGCCCAGGAGATAAGTTATCCAGCAGATCCCTCTTCCTGTCAGTTGCCCCGCAGAGCTGGTGCTCGGTAAGCACTTTGAATTGAAATTCCCATCTCACACAGGACGCTGAGGCTCGGAGCCCCTGAGAGGAAGAGTCTAGATTCTGTCCCTGCCTCCCCGCCCCATACACACAAGGAGGCTCTCCGCGCGAAGGCTCACCTGGTTGTTGGACAGCGGCGACGGAAAGTGGTGCGTGTGTAGGTTCTTGCCGGTTAGCACGTGCGTGAGCCGAACCGCCTGCCCGCAGCGCACGGGGGCCCCGCGCGGGCACCCGCCCTCGGAGCCCCCGCGGATCCGCCAGTAGCTATTGGCGTCGTCAGAGGCCTCCACGCCAGTCACCGACTGTTGGCCGCTGCCTGAGGGGCGACACCCCACCCGGGGTCACGGTCAATCTCTCAACTCCCTACCCTTGACCGGACACCGTAAACATCCAGGACAACCTCAATCCTGGGACCCCAACGGTTCCCTTCCAGTACCCATCTCTGGCCCTCGGCCCCGGGCTGAACTGCCGGTGCCTCTGCCTGCAGCTCCCGGGCGACCCTCCTCGCCCCCCCCATGTCCCGACGACCCCTTTAAAACGGCCGACCCTTGGCTCCCCTGACCCCTCAGCCAGGCTCCTGATAACCCCTAGCCTCCCGCAAGACCACCCCACCGTCAAACTCCAGCCCCGGGCTCCGCCCCCTGACGATGCCCCAGTCCCAGGCCCCGCGCACCGGATCCGTATTTGATGTCGTGCGAGTGCAGCCGCACCCTGTGCTGCGTGTTGAACAGCTTCAGCACCGACCCGCAGGTCACGAGCCCTGCGCTGGTCTTGGCGGCCCCGCTGTTGGGCACCAAGAGCGTCAGCAGCAGCCCCAGAAGCGCCGGTCCGGCAGCTCTGCCGCGGCCCGCGCTCCACATCGCCGCGGCCGAGCTCCGGCAGCTCGGGCCCATAGGACGCTTCCGTCTCCGCCACCGGCCAATCCGGCTCTGACAGAACTAGTATGGGCAGCCAGTCATCAGCCAGCACGGCGCTCCGCCTGCATTACCATTGGGTCAGCATGGAGGGGACCCGCCCCCAGCTCTCCAGAGCGGCGACTGGGAGGGGGCTGGAGACACGAGGAGCGTTTTGATTGGTCCACGCTTCCGAGGACTCACCAATGAGTGCTTAGGAAGGGCTGGTGCGGCGCCCAGTAGGTTAGAGAGACACTGCGGAGTAGCGCTGTGGGTGCGTTCCGGCGCCCCACCCAGGGACCGCGGAGCCCCTGGACACCTGGCTGGAGATCCCAAGACGCTGCGGGCACGGGTTCACAAGACCCCTTGATCTTGGGTCGTCAGGCCTCTCGGACTCGGGTCCTCAGCTTCAGGGTTGCTGGACCCTAGGCTTTGTGGTCACAGGGTCGATGGCTCGGGCTCTTCAGTCCCTGGATCCCGGGATTAGTCGATTCCCCAGTCATTCGGTCAATGCCTCCTTTCTGAGAACGGGTCACCTCAGTCCCCGGACCCTGGGGTTTTTTTAACTCCCCTGGCAACTCACTCTTTCCAGGGCAGAATCACATGCACTCGGCGGTCGGGCAGCAGAGGGCAGCAGAGGGCAGCAGGGATCCGCGGCGCTGAGGCTAGTGATCGGTTTCCACCCGAAAGCCCCGGAAGTTTCTTAGGAAACCAGAACCCTGGGAGACCAAATGACTGTGGGTACTAAGTGTGCCAGGTTTCCGATATGAGTGGGTCGCTGTCTCATTGCCTTCCCAGAGGGCTGTCAAATCAGTCTGCAAGGGAGGAAAACTTACACGACTGTTTACTTATTCATGTGTGGAACATCCTTATGTTGGTTTAACTCTGTGCCCTGTTCCAGGGGCCGCTGAGGAACTGGCTCTGGGCTGTCACATTATTCAATAGGCAGACTACCCATGCACTTGAGGCACTAACAAAGCAGGGAGAAAAGTTTATATTTAATTAAGTCATTCAGGATTTTGCATTCAGAAATTCCAGGGTAGAGTCATTTTAATTACAGCAACATGTTATTTGGAGGCTTTCATGTTTAATAGTGTTTCTATTTTGATTACATATGGGATAAGACACTTGATTTTTTCATTATTGAGGGTGTCTAAATTGCTAAAGGTCTGCCCTGGCATCAGCAGACCCTGCACTCACTTGAAGGGCCTCTGATCCATGGCGGAGCAGCTAAAGTATGATCGGGGAAGCAAGAGATATGTCCTCTTGGACATATCAACACGGGTCTCAGACTTACTATGTCCAAAGCAGAATTCTTGGTCTCCTCTCTCAAACTTCTCCCCTCCTTCCCCAGGCTTTTGAGTCTCAGTAGTGGCACCTCCATTCACCTTGATTCAGCCCCCAAATTGGGACTTATCTTTAATTCCTCTCTTTACCATATTTCTCGCATCTCATCCAACACATCTAGATGGCTCTAACTCCAAAGCAGGTTATAAAGCCTCTCTCCTGCATTCCTTATCACCACCCGAATCCAAGCCACTCTCCAGATGGATATCGACTGATATTGATATCTCCTCTCCAGATATCGACCATGGCCTCCTAACAGATTTCTGTACTTGCACTGCTCAGGCCCCCCCAAGTCACTCTCCACACAGGAAAGTCATTTACACCTTAGAAAGCATATATGGGGGGGGGGGGCGCGTCTGACCGGTTCAGTCAGTAGACTATGTGACTCTTGTGAGTTCATGCCCCACATTGGGCATGGAGCCTACTTTAAAAAATTTTTTTTAAATCAGGCGAGCCTGGCTGATTCAGAAGAGCATGCAACTCTTGATCTCGGGGTTGTGAGTTCAAGTCCCGTGTGTGTGTGTAGGGATTACTTAAAATCATGTATAAATCATATATATATATATATATATATATATATATATATATATATATGTATATATATCATGCCAGGCATCTGCTTAAAGCAGCTAACAGCTTCTTGTTGCATGTGAGACCAGATGGTGAGGACACAGCAGGCAATCTCCCCGGCAGGCAAAATCAGGATTCCGAGTTCAGCACAGACCCCAGAACTGGAGTAGAAGAAGCCAGTGTGGCTCTCCCTGGACTTGGTCGTGCCTTCTCATAGCTGTTCCCTTTCCCGGCCTCCCCTCTCCAGACCGTCTCCCCAGCTCACCCTATGGACAGATGCCACAGTTGTCTTCAGGTTCAGATGCTCGTTTGCTCAACTTGATTCCAGGGACTGCTCAAGGTGCAATCAGTTACGGGGGTGGGGTGGGCGGGGGGGTAGCGGGTGTCTAAATATGGCTGCTAACAATTCCTCCCATCTCGTAAGTGTAAGCCACTTCTCTCATCAAGACATGACTCTCCGGGGGCGCCTGAATGGCTCAGTGGGTTAAGCATCTGCCTTCAGCTCAGGCCATGATCCCGGAATCCTGAGATCGAGCCCCGAATGTCAGGCTCCCTGTTCACTGGGGAGTCTGCTTTTCCCTCTCCCTCTGAGTGCTGCTCCCCCGTTTGTGCTCTCTCCCAATCTCTCTCAAGTAAATAAAATCTTTTTTTTAAAAAAAGACTTGACTCTCTCAACAAAACATTGAATCTGGGCTTTCGCTTTGACCAAGACAATGGCACAGAAATGCCAGTTTGGGACTTCTGAGCACAAGCTGCAAAGGGCCAGTGGTTCTTGCTTCGTCTCCCTAGGAAGCCAGCTGCTGCTTCGTGCTGTAAGGGAGTGCAGGCTAGATGACTAAATGAATGGTCAGGAGTCTTGGGGAGAGCCTTGGATGGGGAGAGGCCAAGTGGGACATTCATCCACGCGCCCAGCTGGAAGCAGCCACACACGAGACTGCCGACACCCTGGTCAGCTGAGCCTGCCAAGCTCCAGCATCAACATCGCTTTGTCTGAAGCCACATAAGCCTTGGAGTGGTTACACAGCCACAGGAACCCGGAAGAGGAGCTACGGTCAGATGTCTTTAGCACGGCGGCATAGCCAGAGTTCCCAAAGGGGCTGCTCCTGCTCCAGGGACATTCTGTAGGCCCGCGCTGCTGAGGCCAGGGCCTCGTAAAGATATATTCTCTTTATCTGCCCATCGGCTGTGTCTCAGAGCCCCAGGACTCGTCTCCAGGCTCTTTGCTGCAGGCAGGATTTCCTGCCTCTCGGGAGAGGGGTGGAACATGGCCACGCCACACTCTCCACACTTGTCTTCAACAATCAGTGCAAACTGCACAAGAATCTCTCAGCCTATCGTGGGGCACCTGGCCGGCTCAGTCAGAAGAGCATGCGATTCATGATCTCGGGGTTGTGAGTTCAAGCCCCACATTCATTAGGTGTAGAGATTACTAAAAATAAACTTAAAAATCTCTCAGCTCCTGGGGAAAAAACCCAACTGACCTAGCTTGGAGTAGGGATGTGTCGAGGGCTAGTTAACTGTGGCCAAGTAGTATGGCAAGGAGGTACAAAAATGTGGCCCCACACTATGGGGGCAGTGGCAATGGGTGGCCCCAGAGAATGGGCCTTATGAGCTGAGCATATGTCCTAAAAGATCCTTGCCACAAGAGCTTTCTGGAAAGAATGGGTCCGTGACCCGCCCACCTTAGGACCCTGGTCCCTCTTGACTGGAGCAGAGAGCCTTTCTCCCCTGAACTGCAGGATATAGATGTGATGTGGAAGGCCCTCCATGCCCGGCTCCAGAGCAGCTCTGGGATCACCTCATCTTCTCACGTGTGTGTGGTCAGGCTGGGCTGAACAGCCCCGGGCTCTACACACCCAGGCGGGATCCAGGCGAGGGTGTGGAACCCCTGCCAATCCCCCTGCAATGGCCGCCTATACAGCAAGGCAGAGTGGAGCATTGTCACCTGCTCTCTTGGCCACAAGGGTGACGAATGGGGTGGTGGTGGTGACAGGTCAAGGGGCTCCCTGGGTGTAGATGCCTGGATTGGGGAAAAAGGTTGCTCTGGGAAGGCAGAGAGGGGGAGAGTGCTAAGCCGGTGGGACAGGATGGCCAGAAGCCCAGGAGAACCTTGGGGATGAGACCTGCCAATCATAGCACCAGCTACGTCTGCAGATCCTTCCAGAGAGAGCTGACTGGCCCAGGGCCTCTGCGGGAAGGGTGATGCCATGGCCAGCCTGGGGCAGCTAACCCACAGCGAGCCAGACCGGCAGCCCCCATGGGACCTAGCTTGGACTCTCCAGACTCAGGAGTTGGAGCTGGGAGATACAAATAGAAAGACAGGGGGCATCAGGAAAGGGCGGTGGCATGGCTCCCTGAGAGCAGCATCAGAGGGAGGCGGGCATTGCCCTGACAGAGGAGGAGCCCTCTGGAAACAGGGAAAGGATCCACGAGTCCTAAGAGGCTGGAAGAGCCAGGAAGGTGCACACTGGAGTGGAGAAGAGCCCTGAGCGGGGACTTGTGTCCAAGCAGAGCATATGCAGGTCAGAGGGTTGGAGGATCGGGTCTCAGCAGCTGCCTATGAAGACCCGCCCAACGTGTAACCCCAGGGAGGTCCTCAGGCCTGCGGAAGTGAGGCTGTGATCTCTGGTCGAGAAGATGGTGCTCCATCAACACAAGCTTTATTTCTCCCAATGGACCCCCTGAAAGGCCGGCAGAGCTCCTCGTGGCCATCCGGCCCACCCTGACCTCTGCTCAGGATGGTGACCGGCTGGGAGTGAGGGGGGCAGCAGGCCGTGGGAGTGAGGAGGAGGAGCAGGGAATCAAGTGCTGGGTGCAGCTTACAAGGGGCCTCATGGAGGGCTCCTGTGGCCCACGTTTGCGGAGTGGCTGGCCCCCACCTCCACTTGAGGCTCCGGGGAGCTCTGGGACATGTCCCAGTCCCCTAAGAGGTCATCATCCTCGTCTTCCTCCTCCTCATCATCACTCTGACCATCCGTGTCTATGACTTCCTGATGATGATCAGAGCCCACGCCGGTGCTGGGGAACACGGAGGTCTTGGACTCTTGTTGGTTCGCGGGCTCCTGCCCTTCGGCTGGAGTGTTCTCCTGAGCCGGGAACAGCTGAGAGCCCAGAAACCCCCCATTGGGGCTGGAATCCATGGCCTCCTCCTGATCCACTTGGGGGCCCGGCTCCAGCAGCACGGAGGATGACTTGGTGCTGCTCTGGGGCGCCTGGTGCTGGGGGACCCCATGGTGGGCCGCACCTCGGTGGGAGCTGCGTTGGGAAGCGGAGTCGTGCTGGGACGCTTGTCTGGACAGCCGCTGGGCCCACGTGACCTCCTCCAGCCTCCGCTGCAGGCAGCTCCAGTTGATCTTGGAGGACAGGCAGATCTGAGAGCCCTTCACCTTCTTGAAGCCCAGGAAGAGGTCCATGAGCGTCTCGGTGACAGGGAAGGAGATAAAGCCCAGCTGCTTGGAGAGGTTCTTCTCGAACTTGTACTTGTAGATGAGCAAGGACACGACCTGCTCCACCAAATAGCTGACAAGCTCCTCGTACAAGGGGTGGGACAGGTTGGACGTGCTGGACGTGGAGGAGATGGAGGGCAGTGGCTTCTTCCTCATGAACTTGAAATTGGGGCTCTGTGCAACAGCCGGGGAGGGAAAGGGAGACACGTCACACCACTCCTGATGCCTTCGGATGCCCCTCACACCCAGAGCGCCCTCCAAGTCACCCACACTGGTGCCACACTTGTCGTCGCACCGGCGCCGTGGTCTTGGCACAGCTGTCATGCTGCCTCGGTCGACAGCTGAGCACTGGCCCTGCGCACCAGCCACACCCTTGCACTTACCACACCGGCCTCACACCAACCACACCAGTCAGGCTGGTGATGTCACTCGTGGTGTCAGCCCGACTGGAGCCTGGGTCACTGGGGCTCTGGTAGGCTCTCCCCCAGGCCGAGGTTCAGAGGAGGGAAGCCTGCCTGGGTCTTGATCAGTGAGACAAGGGTGAGAGCTACGGGGGGTGAAAGCACCTGTGTCTTCTCCCGACCATTCCTGAGCAACTCCCTCTGGAGAGTCCTGTCTTAGGGAGTGGGAGCATGGGGAGCTGGACCTAGGATGCAGAGTCCCACTCTGGCTTAGGCTGCTGTCCACAAGGGACAGGACACTGCCCATATAGAAAGGCCTCTGAGATTCACAGGCAAGCATTACAAAAATACCCAGAATAAAAAATAGGCTTTATTCATCTTTGACCACACCCGGCAGGAGCGAGGCCAGGATTTCTGCTCGCCATCAGCTTGTCACCTGCTCGGGTGACTTCCACCATGCAGGGCAAGATACATGGGACAGTGGCTGCTAAAGGTAGCTGAAGGAGCCTTTCCTATGCAAGCCCTTCCCTAAGCCTCCTCGCTCCACCCGTGAGGTCCTCTCTGGAAACAGGGAAACAGGAGATGGGGAGAAGCTTCTTACCGAGGAGGCAAATGGTGAGAACACAGGGAGATGGTAGGAGAAGCCAGGGGAAGGGGAGGTGAGAGGAGTTAGGCCCCGGATGGTGGGCTCAGTCTGGCTCGAGGACCCTTCCACCACAATCCCAGGGGCAGGCAGGGTGAGATGCAGTCTCCGCCAGGGATGGGCCTTCTGGCTGCTGCTCAGGGGCCCCGAAGAAGTTATGGGTGGTCTCTGAACTTCAGGGTCCTGGTCAGAAGACTCCTGTCTGGGGTGGGGTGAGGGAACCTTGGATTCTTCTGTGGGTGTCACCTTGATCCTGCGCCTCGTGGCCACTTGGGCACTAGACACACGGGAAGCACCTTCCTTGGGCTTGACCCATCCGCTGCCCTTGGTGCTCGTTCTTCGAATCGTCTTGGAGCTGGAGACTGTGGGAAGCACATGGGAGGGGTCCTCCCTGTCGGTGGGCGTGGCCGGCTTGGAGCCTGTCATGGAGTCGGAATTGGCCTCTGTGGCAGGCTCCCATTCCGACGGGAAGAGAGGGCAGCCGTCCTGGCGGCAGGCGCCACTGAGCTTGTCCACAGCCTGGCGGACCACACTCTGCAAGGCGGGGAAGAGATGGTGCTCAGCCAGAAAGTCCAGGGTCTGATGGGGCTCACGGAATGAACAGTAGCCAGGCAGATCAGAGGACACGGGCTGGCTCAACAAGGACTTGATCTCCTCTCGCTTGAGGAAGGTCAGATCCCGTTCTTTAGGCCTGGGCTCCGATGTCCGGGGTGTGCCTGTGTTCGAGTCCAGTAGGCTTGAGAACCAGGACAGAGGTGGCTCCTGGGCCCACTGGCTGCTGGCCTGGCTGGCTAGCGAGTCCCTCAGCAGGGAGTCCCTCCGGAAGCAGGACTGACCCAGGCCTTTCTGCGGAGAGACAGGGGACTTTCAGGGGCATCCAAGAGCAGCGGAGCGAGGCCTAACCCCGGCCCTGGGCTCTGGACTGGGGTCCATCCCGCCCACCCTGGGCCATGGCCCTAGATCTCACCCCTCTGTTCTCCAGCCTCAGCAGCCGTTTGAGGTTCTTTTCCAGCAAAAGTCTGTCACTCATGGGTGGCAGCGAGCCCATGCCACGGGTGCCCAGGTCACTGTCCTGGTTGTGGGAGCCCCGCCAGGCAGCTGTGAAGCTGCTATGGGACTCGGACATGGAGCTGGAGGAGGATGGGTAGTTGTTGGGCTGTCCCACGCAGAGGCTGGGCTGGGCGCGGTGCCGGCGCACGGTACTCAGACTGGGCCGGGCACGCACCCTCCGCCCACCCCTCGGCACCTCTATCGGGTCCCGCACCTCCACTAGGGGCAACCCGGCCTCTGTCTTCACGGTGGTCATGCGCTCAGTTGCCTCTTCCACCACCGTCTGTAGGCTGTCGAGCACCTGACCCTCGACGAGAAAATCCAGAAAGCTACCAAAGGGCCGAGGGTCCCTTGGGTTTCGTCGCTGACCACGGAGCCCTAAGCTGTCTATGGGCTTGTATCTCGATGGTGGGTGTGGCATGTGGCCCAACTTGGAGACTTGCCCCGTTTCCGGAAACAGTGGCTTCTTAGGCAGCTGCACCAGAGCAGATAGGCATGTCACAGGGCAGGGAGGTCCCATAGGGGTAGGGGTCCCTGAGGGTCCTCCTAGGAGCTGAGTGAGAGGGGGCAGTGGAAGGGAGGTTGTTTTGGAGTCAGGAAATTTCTGGATTTGGACCCCGGCTCTGCCACTGCAGGCTGTGACACCATGGGCTCCGTGGCCCTTCTTGAGGTCTGATTTCCTCTTCTGCAAAGTAGGGATCGATTTCGGGTCACCCTGATGCTTCCCTGACACATACATTTCATATATACGAGATGTGGCCGGGGAGTCTGAAAGCCCATTTCTGCCATCACACAGGGCAGGAGTAGGCAGTCACAAACCCCTGAGTCCTACTTGGGCTCATCTGTATTTTGAGCAGACCTGTCTCCACTACACAGACCACCTGTAGCCCTGACCCCTCACCACCCCCAACTCGGTCTGCTGTTTCTGAAACTTTGAGCCTTGAGCCCTGAGTAGACACCATGCTCCCACGGGGAGACCAATCTACCAAGCTCCCACTGGAGTACCAATCTACCAAGCTCCTCCTGACCTGAAGGTCAGGGGGCACAGTGAATGAAGCTGCAGGTGAGTCGGGCCCAGCAGGAGGTAGGAGGAGTGGTCAAGGTGACAAGGATGTCACTAGGAGGCTGGGAGATGAGGTCAATAGGCGCTGAGAAAGGGGAGGAGGGCTGTGATCTAGGGTGCTGGAGCTGGTGGGGAACACTTTGGGGGATCCTGGGAGTCAGGGCCCTGCCAGACACACTTACCCGGGCCACATAGGTGGTGTGGCCAGCCTCATCGTCTGCCAAGTATCCCGAATGGTGGCGGCAGCTGGTCATGGTGAGGGTGGACTGGCCGGCTATCCTCCTCCTGTCTCTCCGGTTATGCAGAGCGGCTACGGATTCCTCTCTGCGCCGGGAGGGGAGATGGCATGAGGGTCTCCCTAGGCCTCAGTGAGTCCAACTCTCCCTTCGTCTATCAGCCACTCCGTCAGCCGTCCCGGGGTCCACGGGTCCCTCGCTCCCCTCACCCCACGTCCTTCACGCGTCGGACCCTTCCTCGGCTCGGCGTCCCCTGGGCGTCTGCGCACCGTCCCTGTCCAGAGTCGTTGGGGGTGGGATCCCCAAGGACGTCCGCATGGTGTCTCCGACCCTCTCTGGACCAGAGTGTGTCCGACCCTCCCTCCTCCTAGACCCCAAACTCCCTGGCGTCTGCCCCTCACTCAGGGCGGATCTGCTCACCAGCGTCTGCGCCTCGCTCCTTGCCAGTCAATGCAGAATACAGTCTGCGCCCTCTCCAAGGCGGCGACGCCGAGCTCTGGAGTCGCCCCCACCGGCCCGGCTTGCTCATTTACATGCTACGTCCTGATTGGCTTGCAATGCTTTCTGGCTTACTGGCACAATGGATGGGGGCGGGATCCATCCTGGCCCCTCCCCCGCCCCGCCTTTGCTCCGCCCACATTGGCTTAGGGAGAGCGGGGGAGGGGGAAGGAGGGAGGGTGGAGTCAGTGGATGATTCACTGCTCATCCAAGCCAGGAGGAATCGGGAGACTGGGCTCGGATCCGCGCTCTGCACCTGAAGGACCAAAGCCACCGGGCGCCTGGGGTGGCTCAGTGGGTTAAAGCCTCTGCCCTCCGCTCGGGTCATGATCCCAGGGTCCTGGGGTCGAGGCCCACCTCGGGCTCTCTGCTCCACAGGAAACCTGCTTCCTCCTCTCTCTCTGCCTGCCTCTCTGTCAAATAAATAAAATCTAAAAAACAAAAATAAAGGACCAAAGCCACCGCCTCCTCTGGTGACACAAGCACTTTCCTCGTCTACTGTAGTGGCTGCGTTGTCCTGCACTTCCTGCTCTCTGACTGCTCCTTTCTAGGGTGGACGACCCCAGCAGAGGTGGAGGTGGGAGGTCTTCAGCCCTCCCTCTCTGCGGTGTCCTTGAGTGCAATGCTAAGAGTCCCAGTTCTAAGACACAGACCTAAATTCAATTCCTAACTCTGCTGTTTCCTGACAGTGTGACTCAACCTCTCTGATCTTCTGCTCTGCCTCTGTAAAATAGTTGAGCATCCTTCTATATGGGAGTATGGAGATTAAATAAAATCTGTGTACAACACACTGGACACCCCGATAAGAGCCCTGGGTATCTTTCTTTCTTTTCCCTCCTTTCCCCCTCCGCCCAGTAAACTCCTAATGTCCCTCCCAGGTGTCACCTCTTCTGAGAAGCCTTCCCAGAAGGCCTGCCACCCCAAACAGAATTACCAAAAAAACCCGTTCCAGACTCTGCCACTTGTATCGCTACTTGTCTACCAGATGGTGCTCCTTGGCGGTAGAAACTGAGCCCCCCCCCCCCAATCTCTAATATGTCTAATGTCAGTAGGTACTGAATAAATGTCAATTTCCTCTTTCTAATCTGCTTACCGTCAGGGCCCCTGGCTTTGCAGAATCAGTTTCCCAGAGGAGAAAGATAGTTGAAGTCCAACAATTCATTAATTATGACCAAACACAACAATCCTTATGCCAAGAGCTTGATGAAGAGCACGGTGAGGCTCTGATCTGTACGACATCCAATCAGGAGCATATGATTTGTTATGCCCTAGCTCAGCTCTGCCCTGTCTGTCTCGGGCCCAGGGGAGAGCTGGGGACTAGACAACCAGAGTAGGCCCAGAGCTTTGGAGGCCAGTCCCAGCTCCACTACTCCTGGCAGGCTCACTTTGGGCAAGAAACTTCTCCCTCTGAGCATCAGTTTCCTCACCTGTAAAACAGGAATGACTTTACCGACCTCATGGGCTGGACACAAATGCTGCACTTTGCATTGGGAACATCAAAGCAGCCACATCACAATAAAAACTGTCAACCGTGGTGACCATTTGTATAGTCATCAGTAAGGAAAGTTTTTCTGGACTACAGAGGGGGGAAAAATGAGATTATGAATGAAAAAGTTGTAGTTGTAGTCTGGCACAGAGCTCAAGTTGTGGAATCAGGGACTACCGTGCCCTCAAACAAAGCCACTGGTATACATGTTTTCTTACTTAGAACTTTTATTTTAAGAAAGAAACAAAAAGTCTCTTCCTAGAAAAAAACTCACCAAAAAGGCAATTTGAAAAAGTTCATAGTCACTATCAAAAAAATCAAACGTTACAAGAATGAGATAACATTGATGTGATCCTTACCGTCTCAAAACAACACAAAAACTTTGGCGGGGGGGGGGGGGCAGAAAAGGAAACAGGTTTGTTTATTTATTTAGAAAAATACTGGAAGGACACTATCCAGAAATTTTACAGTGGAAAGTTAACTTAGGGAAAGGTAAGAGAAAAATTTTTTCCAATAGGTTTTTTTCCCTCTGTCTTTCATATTTCTTTTAAAGATTTTATTTATTTGAGAGAGGGCGAGCAGGGAAGATGGGCAGAGGGAGAAGGAAAAGCCAACCCCGGGGTGAGTAGGAAGCCCCACCGCCAGAGCCGGAGGCAGACGCGTAGCCCACAGAGCCACGCAGGAGCCCCTGTGTTTCTCATACTAAATAACATTTCTGCAGCTGGTGACAGTTCCGTGTTACAGTAAATCGAGCCACGGTTTGGTTAGGGCGAGCGCACCGTGTGGTCGGAGGGGATCGCTGCAGTTCCTCACCGGGACCGGTAGGTGGCGAGAACAACGACCAAGTGCAGCGGCTCCCGGGCGTGCGCCTCGGGGCGGAGCCTCGGACTGTGTCTAGGGGTGGAGCCTGGATCCAGTTCTCCAGAGTCCGGTACAGTCCGCGGGAGGATCAATGGCCCGACCCCGCGTGCGGCTGGTGGTCACCGCAGACGACTTTGGTTACTGCCCACGGCGCGATGAAGGCATCGTAGAGGCCTTCCTAGCAGGGGCTGTGACCAGCGTGTCTCTGCTGGTCAACGGCGCAGCCGCAGAGAGCGCGGCGGAGCTGGCCCGCAGGTGAGTGGCGGAACCCTACAGGGTCCGGGCGGGCTTGGGGAACCGCCGCTCCGCGGCCGCCGGTGCTCCCGCTCGCGCTCCGCCTGCAGGCATCAAATCCCCACGGGCCTCCATGCAAACCTGTCCGAGGGCCGCCCAGTGGGCCCGGCCCGCCACGGAGCCTCGTCGCTGCTCAGTCCCGAAGGCTTCTTCCTCGGCAAGATGGGATTTCGAGAGGCGGTGGCGGCGGGAGACGTAGCTTTGCCCCAGGTGCGGAGGTGTGGCTGCAGGAAGAAGCTCGCGTTGACCCCCCAAGTCTCGACCGGAGGGTACCATGAAGCCATTAAGGGCAGGGGCGCGCGATGGATGCCTTCCTGGTTCGTACTGGAGCAGTCACGCAGAGGCACATGGAGGGAGTCCTCCTAGGTAGCTGCTCCCCGACGTTCAAGGGGCCTTGTCGTTCTCTCTCTAGGTGCGGGAAGAGCTGGAGGCCCAGCTGATACGCTTCCGGGAATTACTGGGCGGGGACCCCACCCACGTGGACGGGCACCAGCACGTGCACGTGCTCCCAGGTTCGGGAGGGGGCCGTCGTTCCCCGGTGGGGGGGGCGCTATGGTTAAGAGGCGTCCCAGGTAGTAGGACGGGTTGTACTTCCTGCCTCCTCCCCGCCCTCAGGCGTGTGCCAGGTGTTCGCAGAGACGCTGCAGGCCAACGGGGTGCGCTTCACACGGTTGCCCGTGGAGCGCGGGGTGGGCGGCTGCGCGTGGCTCGAGGCCCCCGCGCATGCTTTCGCCTGTGCCGTGGAGCGCGACGCCCGGGCCGCCGTGGGCCCCTTCTCTCGCTACGGCCTACGGTGAGGCCCTCCGCCCTGTCCCGCCCATATCCCAGTGGGTCCTGGGGGCCCTTCACCTGACAGCTGTGGCCTTCCTCAGGCGTCCCCTGATGTCTCCCCGCCACCCCGCCCTGCCCATCACAGCCCTGCTGCTCCTTGCTGCTGATGCCCCTACCTCCACAGGTGGACGGATGCCTTTGTGGGCCTGAGCACCTGCGGCCGGCACATGTCTGCTCATCGCGTATCAGGAGCACTGGCGCGGGCCCTGGAAGGCATACCCACCGGCCAAGCCCTAACAGCTGAGCTGATGGCACACCCTGGCTACCCTAGCGTGCCCCCGGCTGGGGGCTGCGGTGAGGGCCCCGATGCCTTTTCCTGCTCTTGGGAGCGGCTGCATGAGCTACGTGTCCTCACCGCGCCCACGCTTAGGGCCCGGCTTGCACAGGAGGGAATCCAGCTCTGCACACTCCAAGACCTAGACTCCAAGAGGCCCGGGGAGGGCGTCCTTGGAGAAGCCACTCTGGAAACGTTCCTGGAGCCCTCCCCACCGTGCCCCTGACAGCCAGCCAAGCACAAATGCCCTTTAGCGTACAGAAAGGGGGCCAGTGTCAAGTATGGGACAGCCTGGAACCAGGCCGAGAACTAGGGTGCAGTAACATACTTCCCTGGGCAGTGCCTGTCCCCTCTGTGGCCAGAGCTTTGGCAACCCATCCTGGCTGCAGGCAGGCCCTGTGACATCTGAGCCTGGAGGTTGCCGGAGCATCTTCCTTGTTCATATGTAGTAGAGAGAGATCGCTGTATTAATAAAATATGTCTTGTAAATTTGGCTATTTTTTTATTTTAATTTTTAAAAAATTTTTTAAAGATTTTATTTGAGAGAGAGAAAAAGGATGAGCAGGGGGTGGGGAGCAGCAGAGGGAGAGAGAGAAGCAGACTCCCCACTGAACAAGGAGCCCAATGTGGGCCTCGATCCCAGGACCTGGAGATCATGACCTGAGCCAAAGGCGGTCGTTCAACCGACCGAGCCACCCAGTGACCCCAAATGTGAGTGGTTTTTTAAACTGTGCCCTGTGAACTGTGAAAACGTTCACAGACACAAGACAAGGCAAAGCAACTCCTTCCGGGCCCAAACCAGGTTATTATAACTGAATAGATATGCAAAACATACTCCCAATTCTAGTTTTGTTCATGCTTAAGTTTATTATTTTGTGGGGAGGGAGGTTGGGAGAACAATGTCTCACCAGGTTACTTTTTGGGAGATAGCATTATCTCAAATTTTATTTACGAAGTCATCTGTTTTGGTGGCGCTTGGGTGGCTCAGTTGGTTGAGCGACTGCCTTCGGCTCAGGTCATGATCCCGAGACCCGGGATCGAGTCCCACATCGGGCTCCCTGCTCAGCGGGAAGCCTGCTTCTCCCTCTCTCACCCCCCCTGCTTGTATTCCCTCTCTGGCTATGTTTCTCTCTGTCAAATAAATAAAATCTTAAAAAAAAAAAAAAAAAAGAAGTCACCTGTTTTATTGTTTCGCAGGGCTTGAGCTCAACGACCCTGAGATCAGGACTTCAGCTGAGATCAAGAGTCAGAAGCGTGAGCCAAGCAGGCACCCCAAAAGTCACCTGTTCTAAATAAGCATCCCTTTGCCATCCTAGGTGCAGATCTAAGGAGGTCCTGCAAGCGTATTTAAATTTTTCCCGGAGGAACAGTCTTCTGTTGAAATGGAATCCAGGACTGCTCCCAGACCTGGTGATGTTTGCATGGCCCGACCCTGGGGCTCACACGTCTTGGTTCAAGAAGATGCAGGGGAGCAGATGGGAAACGTGGCAAGGAGTTCTTGGGAGCGTGAGTCCCGCCCTGCTCTGCAGTGTAGAAAGGCAGATGGAACGATGATCCTTCTGGTCTCATTTACTCTCAAATAATCCCCTATGGACAGGGACTCCATCTTAACAGACCAAGAAGGAGAAGTGGCCGAGCAGGGGTGTGAAGCTACCTGTTTACTTATTCACCATGCACGGTGTTAGGCAAGGAATCAGGCACCCGGAGAGCTCTCTCAGCCTAGGCAGCCCTGAGGGATGTATAGCTTTCCGAAGGAGGAAGGGTGGGACCTTGCTCCTCCCTCCTGCTGCCCCAGCCTAACCCCTTCCCGCTTGACTGTGGCTTCAGCCCACTCTTTCCTGCCTCCTTCACACTAACCTTCCCTTGACCACGATTCTTTCAGCAACAGGCCCTTTCCTCCTCCCTTTCCTCCAGGGTGTAAAGTGGAATCACTTAGTCCCTCTTAGTGCTTTGCTCTTCTCACCTCCTTGCCTCGGCTCAGTGCTGTCTCACCACACCCCTGCAGGCTGCTGGCTGGGGCTGGTAGGGGAAGGGAGCCTGTTGGCACAGAGGCGCCTCCTTTGACGGGGAAGGGGGCTTCCGCTATTTTGAGAGGAGGCAGCTGGCTATGTGGCTTTGAGGCTCAGGACAGAGGTGTGGGTGCACAGGAGAGAACTGGGGTCTGCACGGATGCAAGGTGAAGCTGCAGAGTGGGCTCCTGTAGCTCAGAGAGGGAGCGAGGAGGGAGCAGAGCTGAGGGCCCAGATCAGCCCTGGGGACCATGAGCACATAATGGCAGAGAGAAGAGCAGGTAGAATCACCTGGAGAACAAGGTCTACTGCATAAGGGAGGGAAAGTGATAAGGCAGAAGGCTGCAGGCAGTGCAGGGCCCACTGCGGAGCTGGCCACTGGGGAGATGGGGGTATTCCTATGTCACAGCTGCTGTGCACTGGACGGCTTAGGCGAAGGGTTTACCATTCTCCACCCATTCATCGGTCATGGACGGAAGGGCTACACTGGGCCAGGCCAGGGCTGGGTGCCGAGACGGCCCAGCCTGCAAGGAGCTCACAGTCTGTTGGTACAAACACGGGGATAGCTGGTGTGATCCCGACTGCAGTGGGATGGGGAGGGGAAGGAACACAAAGCAGAGTGTGGAGCAAGAGGGAATTCCTAATCAACCAGGCCTGCTGGGAGAAAGCTCTCTGGAAGGAGTGACTTTATCTGGGCCTTGGTTAAGGCCTCCTTTACGCTCCGATCCCCTGAGAGGCACGGCTGGGGCCCCCAGGAGCCCTTCTGCAAGAACGTGTTCCAATCACCCAGGAAACAGAGGTTCAGCAAGTGCTGCCCGAGCCAGGCCACCTTCAGCTCTGCTGCACACTGCGGGAGGGATGCAGGAAGAGGAGGGCGAGCCAGGGCACGCAGGTCAGGAAGAGCCGAGATCCAGCCCTGGCTTTGCCTTTAGCTGGGTCAGGTGGCTGCCCTGGCAGGGTGGAACACGGAAGTGCTGCTAAGAGAAGGGGAGCGGCCCGAGAGGCTGCCCGCCTGTGGACTGCTGGACTGCGCAGGGGAGGAAGTCAGGGCCCCGCCAGGGGAAGCCTCAGGGAGCCAGGGTCTGACGGGAGCCGTGCACCGGAGTGACGAAGGAGATGCGGATTTTGAGCTCAACAATTAATACGAGAGTGAGGAAGGCAAGAAAATGGTAGCTCCAGGGCTCAGAAAGTTGAGACGGTCCTGTAGGGCTCTGGATTTGGGAAGGGCTGGGCTCCCAAGAAGGTGATCCGTGCAATGTAACAGCCTCCGGAACCAAACTGTAAAAACAGGGATAATGGTGTCCGTGGGGTTGTCTTGAGCATCATGGAGGATAAAGTGCTACAAGACGTCAGAGTAGCCTGCTGATGACCAAGGGAAAGGACCGGTTCCTTGCTTCCGGGTAAAATGACATCCCAGGAAGGTTCCTCCAGGACACCTGCAGACCTAGCTGACAGGGCAGGTCTGGTGTCCGCTGGTGTCAAATTCCAGACAGGGGAATCAAAAATAAGCATCACAGGCCCCATGCTGAGTCAGCACTACAACAGGTGGCCACTGGGGCCGGAGGCCAGCAGGTTTCTGGCCGCAAGCACTCAAGGAAATGGCCTAGCCCCACCCTCACGCACTACCTCCTCAGTTCCGGGACGCCGGACAAGACAGCCACCCTTCTCAGGGCCTGGTCTGCTCCCCTGCCAAACGCGGATAGTAGCACTCTCGGGACTGACAAGTGGACTGAAATGAGGCACATACGCAGAGGCCACTGTCCCCTCCTGACACCTACGGTGCTCCTCGGCAGGCCCCGACGGTGCGGATCCCCAGCCTTTACCGCTCCCCTCCCGGAAAGGCCGCCCACCCCTGGGTGCCATTTTTGGAAAAGCGGGGGCCTGGGGAAGAGGAGCAGGCGGAAGGAAGAGCGAGCCCGGGCCCTGGCCATCCCTCCCCCGTCTGTAAGAACACAGGCCGCTGGCTCTGCCCACTCCCAGTCCGAAAGAAACCCACAAGACCAAACCAGTGTCGGAGAGCATTTTTATTAAGGGCAGCAGAACGGGATCGCAGCATCGTAGAAAGCCTATTCTCCGCCGTGGGTGTGGCGGGGAGGGGCAGGGTGGAGGGGGAGGACCCGACGGGCATGAGTTCCCGGGTGGGCTCGGGTCAGCAGTGGCTGCTCCACAGTCGTGTTCCCCCCCCCCCCCCGTCTCCAGAGGACCCAGCTGTCTGGCTGTGGGGCAGCCAGGGCTCTCCGCCAGCGTGCTCAGAGCCTGTCTTGGGGGCTGCCCAGGCTGGAGGGGCCACCCACTGCCTCGCTCTCCCAGGGCCAGGCCTCTGATGGGGCAAACCATGGGCTGCCGTGCCAGGGCTGAGAGTCCCTGAGTGGCTGCCGGCTTTGACTAAGGTAACTTCCCATGATGAGCAGAGAAGTGAGAGGGTGACAGGCGGGCAGAACTACGTGGTAGACACGAAGCAATGGGACGGTTTCCAAGGATGGCAATATTTCTGGGTTCAGAGAAGCAATGAGAACAAATGGTGGTTTATCTGTATAGCTTCTGACAGAATTTGGCATTTTATTACAAATCTGCACGAGTGAAATAAAAGTCCATCATCACCTTTTCTGCTAGCGAAGAGACAGATGTGGAAACACCGGCCCGGCGCTCTTGCGTGCCTGGGCTCACGGGCGTCTCCCGAAGCCGCCCCTGGCGCACCCAGGCCCAGAGAAGCTGAGTTCACAGGCACCTCGCAGGGGCCACACACCCAGACACCTAAGTGACATTCTGCTGCCTCCCCGACCCAGCACACCCACCCCTGCACAAGCGAAACCATCTTACAGGTCTGTAGGCCCCGGAAAGATACCAAGTTAAGAGAGCTTAAAAACAGAAAGCAGTTTATGTCATCTTCTCCGCAGGATCTAACCCGCCCTGAGCAAGAAGGTCAGCCGCCAGTGGCAGAGAAGGAGTTGGTGACGCACGGTGTTCGGACCATCGGCTTCCTCTGGGTGTCAGTGACACGCATTCTTGATTTCAGGGGCAGTCCCACTTGCTTTGAAAAGACAGTAACATTCAAATCCTTACAAGTTCACCTGATGATAAATTCTAAGGTCAATTTTTATTTCTACAAAAAAAGGCAGTCAAAACTTAATATAAAACACATGTAAAGGATATTACTGAGTGAGCTTCAAGTGGAGCTTGACTCTGCAAAGGCTGTGAGTCCGGAGGGAGAGGGAAGGCCGTCTTGCTCCTAGGCTGGCTGGCCGCGCCGACGGAAGGGGCCAGCAGGGCGCCGGCAACCCCGGCCTGCTGCGGATTCCAACCCCGCAAAGGGTCACACTGTGCCGAGGGAGGGTCGCAGTGGGGCTGTGCTGAGGAGCTGGGAGCGCGAGCTCCGTGGCACATTCACATGGAGCTTGGTGGCAGGTGAGCGTGGAATCTCACGTGGACATTCTGGCTTCGGCGTTGTCGGCAATGACTAGCCCGTCTTCCACAGTGGCTGCCGGGAGGGGCGTCAACCTCTGGCCTCGGAGCCTCTGGCGAGAAATTCCTCGCCCGAGTGCACAGTGTCCTCAGGTGGGCAGGCCTTTCCCCAGCATGGCCACAGACCTGGGTTTCCCCAAGCAGGCCAGGCCGGGCTCAAGTTCAATCACACACACAGACATCAGGGTTTGCCCACTTAATCAATGTTACTGCGGTAACACCGGCCGGATTTTTACATAAGAACTGGGCCTTCCTTTTCATGGCTGGTTATTTGTTTTGTTCTGTTTGTTCTTTTGGGTTTTTGGCGGTGAGGGGGCGGTGGTGGGGTGGTGAGTGGTGGTTTGCTTCTTTTTAAATTTTTTTTTAAAGGATGTTATAGATTGGAGCCAGGAGAATTTGAATCAACTCCCACACAGGGCAGTGCAACATGGGAGTAGAGAAGCCACTAGAATGGCCAGGAACAGTCTCTTCTTAGCAGAGGAGATAGCCCTGGGGTCTGGGGGAACTGAATGGGTGAAAAATAAACCAAATGCAAGAAAGTGGGAGTGGCAGGGGGAGAAAGGGAACTGCAACCTTTTTTTTTTTTTCTTAACCTTAAGGGCTAAATGTAAATTGAAGATTTTGGATCAATTTGGACAAGAAAAGAAACACCATTCTTTTAAAGTAGATTGAAGCAGTGATTTTTAAAACAAAGAAAGCAGAACTAGAACATCTTAAATTTTTAATCCTTTCTTTACAGGTTACCTAGACCACTTTTGACTAAGAAAACTGTAGAAAGTTAGTAACTGCCACAAGCAAACGCCAGGCGGCGGCACGTGTCAATTTCCACAGAGTCCTGCTTTGCGGGGAGTCTGAATGCGCTGCTTGGGGTCTCCGCTCACACTCGCTGGAATCGGTCGCGGCAGAGTTTAGTCCACAGGTCGCTTCTCCCCGTATTTCTTTGTAAACTCTTCAGCGTTCTTACAGAATTTTTTACGGTCCTTAGAGTATTCTTCAGCTAGGTCAGCCCGAAGTGGGTGCTCGGGCTGGGGGTCGTTCACCAGTGCTATGAGGGACTGGATTACTGCCAAGAAAAGGACCAGGCACCGCTGGTTAGAACAGTCTCAGGAAGGGCAACTTCTGACTGCAACACTTATTTATATCAATGGGCGTTTAAGATAAAGTGGCCTCCCGTTTATCCAAAATTCTAACCACTAGGACATAACCCACCTTTCCTCTGCAGTTGGGGGAAAGCGCAGGACCGCTAGCTGCTATCGTGACAGTGGGTGACTGTTCAGAGTGACACCCCCACCACCTCCTGAACTGACACCTCAGGGAAACCCCAGTCACTCTGTCACTCTGACCCTTCTCCAGAACTCTGGAGATCTCGGGCCTAGCAGGGACACCCTTCACTCACACACACACACACACACACACACACACACACGCACACACGCACGCACACACGCACACACGCACACGCACACAGAGCTTCTCTAGGGCAGGAACTGGGTGATGTGTCTCATCACTACGGTTGGTTCAAGGGAGCTGGGGCTCAGCATGGTGTAAATGCATAGTGAGCCCACTCTGGACGACCGCAAGGAGCCCCTACCTAGCTGAGAAATGACACCCTATCTTAACTTCTGGAAAGCAGATGCCCCTCACCAGTGTTACGCTCTCAATGCCAGAAACAGAAATCACACCGCCGCTTGGGGTGGGCTTCACAGTGCTCTCCCAAAGTACAGTAAGTCCTGGATGTACTGGAGGGCTAGCCCTCAGGTGGAAGGGTCACAAGGGAATGGAAGGTGGGGAAGGGAGATCGAAGGGGAAGCCTGGAAGGTCCAGGAACCCCAGGCCTCCTCACCTCAGAAGTGGGGTACTTGCAGCCACTTCGCCTTCTAACACACTTCTCATCCTGCCCTAAATGGGACCAGCACCCCCAGAATGCTGTGTTCCTTCCCACTGCCTATCAAAAAAGGCATCTCTCCTCTAGATTACCAATGCCACGGATTCCTTTGCTGGGGACTATGTTTTTCACCCCGGCATTACAAGTTATTGTTTAAATGCTAATGATCGGGGCGCCTGGGTGGCTCAGTCATTAGGCATCTGCCTTCAGCTCAGGTCATGATCCCGGAGACCCGGGATCGAGCCCCACATTGGGCTCCCTGCTCGGCGGGAAGCCTGCTTCTCCCTCTCTCACTCCCCCTGCTTCCCTCTCTGGCTGTGTTTCGCTCTGTCAAATAAATAAAATCTTAAAACAAAACAAAACAAAACAAAAAATAAATGCTAATGCTGGCGGAGCCTGGCAGAAAGCCCTAACCGGCCACTAGCTCCACCCTAAGTGGGAGGAACAGCACAAAGGACTCCTGGCCAGGCACCTGGAGACCATCCGCCCTCGCCTCTGCCTATCAGTGCTATGAGGGACAATGGGGCAGCCAAGGGTTTCTGTGACCATGGGGGACACAGGTGAGGAGGCGTGGCACATGCAGGGCTGACGGGGGAGGGGGGGTCGTCTAGGCTGAGGAGGGAGGAGGGAAGGGCCTGGAAGCATCTCTGTAGGCTGAGACAGTTTCTAATCCAATCCCCACACCACCCTCAGGGGCAGGCATTATTACCTCCCACCAGTAAATATCTCTAAGAGGAAGCAGGTCCTGGAAATAGATTTTTGTCTATTTATTTAATATTTATCCCTATGAAGGGTATGAAACTTGACTCCTGTGTAGCAGCACGAATGATAATAAAGCTATTTTGTTTGTTCCTACTTCCCCAACTCCGACCGCCGGTATGCCACGGTTTGCCACATAGCCATGTAAAGCCTAAATGTTATTTACTGAATATATTTCTCTAAGTCACCTCATTTTTTAAAATACAAATTTTCCCCCAGAAACAGAAACAGTAAATGTTTGTAACTCCAATGGAAAATCACTTTCACTTGTCATAAACAGAAGGCATGCATCAAAAACATTAAAATGAGCCCCTAAGGCCCCCTCCTGTCCAGCCAGGGGAAGCAACCACATGGGGACAAACACTCTTCGGAGGACATCTTTCACAGCTTCTCGAAGACACTACCCCAGTTTGCGGACCACGCCCTACTTTAGCAAGCTCCCAGATTCTCCACCCCGGGCTGAGCTGTGAGACTGCCCCATATCCCTCTGCTGTTCTTGACTTCAGGCTGAAAACCTGCACCCTCTGTGAGTCACACGGGGTCACTGAGTCAGTGCATTAACAGATGGCTTCCTGTCTTCTGCTCTGATCGGAAACCGTTCTACAGCAGAACTGCTGCCTCATTAGCATTTCAGGAACCTCTAGGGGCTCCTGCCTGGAGAAGTGCTGTTGAGGAGGTGGGGGGGCACAGAGGCGTTTTCAAGGTTTCCTGCTCACCCTCTGTGATGGGTACTCAGGCTCTCTGCTTTTCACTATGGTCACTTTAATACCTGATGTATCAGTATAGAAACATCTGTCTATTATTAAGGCTGGATTTTCAAAAGAGAATCACTTTGCAAGTTTGCTGCATCTATTTAATTCTTTTCTGGGAACTTGCTTTCGCTTATTTGATCAAGTCGAAATATTTTCCAATTTATTTAGTAGTTCTGATGAGCATTTCATTCTTCCTCTGTTCCTTTGGGTGCATTTCTAGCTCCTCAGCTAAACTGTAATGAAATCCAGCTGAGTTTAGCCTGCTTTGCTAGTGAGGACGCTGACAGCTACGACTGCTTTTCAGACTCCAACTGTGACCCCATCCCAGCATTTTCACACATAAAACAGCACACTCATTATATTTTGCAAATGGTCTAGCTCTGCCTTTTTTTTTTTAACTCTCTTCCTTAACCCAAATGTTCCTCAGAAGTATTTTACTTTCCCTCCAAAATGTAAGAGTTTGTTTGTTTATTTATTTATTTTTTAAATATTTTATTTATTTATTTATTTGACAGAGAGAAACACAGCTAGAGAGGGAACACAAGCAGAGGGACTGAGAGAGGGAGAAGCAGGCTTCCAGCCAAGCAGGAAGCCCGATGTGGGACTCGATCCCGGGTCTCCGGGATCATGACCTGAGCCGAAGGCAGTCGCTTAACCAACTGAGCCACCCAGGCGCCCC